>JAOWAR010213606.1:0-14672 GCA_028571005.1 Clathrina lutea | reverse complement strand
GCCGCGCAGAGCCCATGCGCATGCTCGAGTACCCGGATCGAAAAGTTCGCCGTGGCGGGCAGATCAACTCGATATGTCTTATTCTTCTTTGTCCAAGCTACTGGGTCGGTGTGAGGCAAGGGTTTTCTTTCTACAGCAACTTGCCTTTTCCATATAGGTAAGCAGTTCTAGATGTGCCCATCGCTAAACTTTCTAACATTTCTGCCGATCAAGAGCAAAATTAATACACTTTTCATACAAACAAGAGTTGCTGACAGTTCTTGCTGGGAATAAATATTGAGTGAAAAATCTCTCTTCAGTAATAGTACGCACTAAATGTTGACAACATTTCAACCACGATTACCTTGGCCTTCTTCAGGTTGAACTTTGAAGGTACAGCAAAACGGATTTGAAGTAATCGTGTCTTACACCTTTTACACCAATTTGTGCCATCTCTTCTTTTGCACTGTCATTGTCATTAAAAGAGCTGTACCTTCCAAACTCAACTTGTAGAAGGCCAACATAATCCTGGTCGAAATGCTGTCAATATTATGTGCATACTGGTGCTGAAAGAAATATCCCCCTAATCGTGTATCTCCAACGAGAAACAACTAGGTTATCACTCAAGAGAGAATTGAGATCGGTATATGGTGAGACTACGTACCGTTGCCTTTGTTTGAAAGTATACCAAATGTTTGGAAAAACCTGGCAGATACGAGAACGAAGTGATCTTTGATCTTCATTGGAAGTCTTCATGCCTAATCTCAGGGAGCTTAGCCCAATCGGTCCCGTAGGGTGCTTTTGGGACAATTATCTTCTCCTGGACATGTGACAGAGTAGTTAGGTTTGGATGAAGCAAATGTCCATGTTCAAATCAAAGGCAAGCGATAGATGAACTGCACTGATTGCTAAGTTGACCCTCCATAGAGGAACTGCACTGATCGTTAAGTTGATCCTCCATAGATGAATTGCACTGATCGCTAAGTTCATCCTCCAGAACAGTTGTGATGTGGAAATGTAGAACTGCCAAACATCATGTGAGTGTTTTGTTATAATTGTTCTGGAGTGCGCTAACGTTGGATACCATGCTGCTTGCCTTGAAGATTTATGGAGGATGAGGGCCTAAAAGGTCCCCTGGGATTTAGAAAGAAAAGTTGCCTGGTGAGGAATAGGGTTAGAGATGGGCCAGATATAGTTTAGTGTGTTCAAATAACACTGTGAAGATTTGAACACGTTTTACACCTACAAGGTAAGGGACCTTCCTTTCTTTTGCACTTCCTTAGGCAAACTTGGTTGAAGTAGCGGGCCATTTCAGGAATTAAATCTGCGATAAAATTACTGGTGAGAACAGAAGAGGGACTCGGCAAATTGACTTGATTTTCTTGTTCCTTACTCTGGTAAAACTCATTAGAAGTAGCTAAATTTGACAAGGAAAAAGGTAAAAAGTGGAGAGGAGCGAAAAGAAAAATGTTTTTTGCCCCGTACATTGAAAATATGTATACAAAAACTCTGGCCCGTTACTTGGACAAGGTTGGCCTAAGGTTCACTGGCTTTGAAAGTCTTTGTCTTTTTTTTGCTTTACCTTCAAAGTTTAACCTGAGAAAGGCCAGTGTAAGCCTGTTCGAAACATTGTCAACATTAAGTGCATACTGGTGCTGCCAGCCTGAAGACGAATTCCCGGTAATTGCAGTTTCTCACATGTCCAAATCTGTTTGAATTGGACGCAATGTTCGACTCTTTCAATGAAGCAGGGCCTTAAGCATGGCTTGCCTCTGTAGACTCTAAAGCAGCTGAAGTAAGTAGTTCTGTTACGGACACAGTAACTTAAAAACATCAACACCAGTTTTCATCATCGGATTTTGCGATGATCGGTTGAAGATAATACGTCTATAAACACAACACCTCGAGAAGACGAATTTACAAGAAAAGAAACAGTTCCTTATAAGAGCTTACTTTGCCAAGTGGAGACACAGGTTGAAAACTGACATCGATGGAAGAAACATTTCCCTGCCGATCAAATACAGATAGTTAAGCGGACCAAAGTCCAAGCCGGTAATGGAAAATTTCCGATTTTAGGTTTTGGTTATTTTAACCCCCAAGTCCGTGGACAATCAGTGTTTCAACCTTCTCTACCATAGCTTTGGTCAGCTCGTTGAAAGTGTGTGCTTAGGCTTTGGCTGACAAAGGCCTGTATAGGCTAAGGTAAAATGTCAAGTGAGTAGAAAGTCAAAAGCCAGAGTGAGTGATGTTCAAGATTATTATAATTTCTACCAGCGAATTATTCCGCTTCGGATTGCGTTTTTCATAATGAATCTTTCAGATGTACCCCCACCCCGCTTGGATTACCTACACGTAACGACATCTTCTCTGTATCAGACTTGTTGGTATGGATCTTTGCTTTCCCGCCAGTGAAGTATATGGTGTGTAAGGAGTAGAACTTATGTTCTTCCTGCCTTCAAGCTAGCTGGACAAGTTGTGATGGTCAAAAAGCAGAGGCAATTCTCTCCCCAGGTCTTGGCCATGGTTCGATTGTCGAACTTTGCGTGTGAAGATTGAATATTGAAGCTCGTCACGGAAGGTTGCCATGGCTTCCATTTGCTTGACGAGGCGATTTATTTGTCGTGCTGTCCCCCCTCGTTCTCTGTTCATGTGCTCTTGGAGTTCTTTCAACCCTAGACATACAGACAAACCATGAGACCAGTAAAAAGGCAAGAAAACACTCAAAGACCAGCATGTAGTGGAGGCCTTTCAAACTCTAATGCGGGGAACTACCGTAACTGAAATGAAATCTCTATTAACTCCAGCGAACATGAGAGAGAGAGGGAAGGAACGAAAGGAAAAAAATTGATGGGCGAACCGGGCATCGCACCCGGGTAGTTGGATTTACGTTCCGATGCTCTCCCGACGGAGTGGGCTGCCACTCCATTGGGGTTGCAGCGGCCGGAGAGTTCGCGTGCGAGAGAGAGAAAACGAGAGTTATTCTCGGTGGTTAATGGATCGGGCGGATGGCTCAGTCAGTAGAGCATTGGAACGTAAATCCAAGTACAATGGTTCGATGCCCGGGCCGCCCATCGATTTTTTCTTTCGTTCTTTTTCTTTCTCACGTTCGCAGGAGTTGATAAAGATTTCATATCAGAGAAAGAGATGATTATTAAATTAACCCATTAAGCTATCTTCCGTTGCTGGCTGTCCAAAACATACTAATGAAACTCGTCAAGGTTTCAGCAGTCGTCGACCATTTCATCTACGAAGAGCCAGTCGAGCATGGATAAAGGTTAGAAGCATTCCATGATACGCTTACGAGAAGCATCGCTGGGGTCCACTGCCAAATCAAGCTTTCATCAGTCAATGAAGATTCTCTTCACATCCTTCAAAAGGCTGTGGAACTCCTTGTCCTGAAGCTAAAGGAGCCCAAGGACGGACATTGGCTGTCTTACGATGGAGCTGTGCCTGCCTTTCGACGCAGTTTCAAAGCCGAACTTTTTTTCTCTTTTCTTTTCCTTTTGTTTTGTTTTCCTCCTCTTTCTTTTTGGTCTTGTTTTTGGTGTTGGGTTCATGCTCTGGTCAGATGTAGACCAGAAATAATGGATATGATTGAAATAGAAAGAAAGAAAGATCTTCTAAATGAATTTGAAAGAAAATGTGATGTGGATTCAAGAAGGGGAAGGAGGAGGTGCTCTGACTATAGTAGTTTTTTTCTGCCTTCTTCTAGCCACATCCAGTAGGTGTATAGCACTGAGCTGGATGGTGTACATAGTCGAGGTGGATGGTGTACAGCACGGAGGTGAGTGGCGTACAGCGCTGAGGTGGATGGTGTACCGCCGGGAGGTGGATGGTGTACACGGAGGTGAATGGTGTACAGCGCTGAGGTGGATGGTGTACCGCCCGGAGGTAGATGGCGTACAGCACGGATGCAAATGGTGTACAGGCCTGGGGTGGATGCTGTACAGCACGGAGGTGGATGGTCTACAGTACTGAGGTGGATCGCGCACCGAGGTGGATGGTGTACAACGCTGAGGTGGATGATGAACAGCACGGAGGTGGATGGTGTACAGCACTGAGGTGGGTGGTGTACAGCACTGACGTAGATGGTGTACAGCACGGAGGTGGATGTTGTACGGCGCTGAGGTGGATGGTGTACAGCACTGAGGTGGATGGTGTACAGCACTGAGGTGGGTAGTGAACAGCACTGAGATGGATGGTGTACAGCACGAAGGTGGATGTTTTACGGCACTGAGGTGGATGCTGAGCAGCAATGAGGTGAATGGCGTACAGCACGAACGTGGATGGTGTACAGCGCAGAGGTGGATGATGAACAGCACTGAGGTGGGTAGTGTACAGCACTGAGATGGATGGTGTACAGCACTGAGGTGGATGGTGTACAGCACAGAGGTGGATGGTGTACAGAACAGAAGTGGATGGTGTACAGCACTGATCTGGATGGTGTACAGCACGGAGGTGGATGTTGTACGGCACTGAGGTGGATGGTGTACAGCACGGAGGTGGATGATGTATAGCGCTAAGGTGGATGATGAGCAGCACTGAGGTGGATAATATACAGCACGGAGGTGGGTGGTGTACAGCGCAGAGGTGGATGATGAACAGCACTGAGGTGGGTGGTGTACAGCACTGAGATGGATGGTGTACAGCACTGAGGTAGAAGGTGTACAGCACAGAGGTGGATGGTGTACAGAACGGAGGTGAATGGTGTACAGCACTGATCTGGATGGTGTACAGCGCGGAGGTGGATGTTGTACGGCACTGAGGTGGATGATGTACAGCGCTGAGGTGGATGATGAGCAGCACTGAGGTGGTTGATATGCAGCACTGAGGTGGGTGGTGTACAGCACGGAGGTGGATGTTGTACAGCACTGAGGTGGTTGGTGTACAAAACTGAGGTGGACGGTGTACAGCATGGAGGTGGATGTTGTACGGCACTGAGGTGGATGGTGTACAGCACGGAGGTGGATGGTGTACAGCGCTGAGGTGGATGATGAACAGCACTGAGGTAGATAGTGTACAGCTCTGAGGTGGGTGGTGTACAGCACTGAGGTGGATTGTGTACAGCACGGAGGTGGATGTTGTACGACATTGAGGTGGATGCTCTATGGCACTGAGGTGGATGGTGTACAGCACTGAGATGGATGCTGAGGAGGAATGAGGTGGATGGTGTACAGCACGGACCTGGATGGTGTACAGCGCAGAGGTAGATGTTGCACAGCACGGAGGTGGATGGTTTACCGCACGGAGGTGGATGGTATACAGCACGGAGGTGGATGGTGAACAGCACGGAGGTGGTGATGTACAGCACTGAGGTGGATGGTGTACAGCACGGAGGTGGAGGGTGTACAGCACGAAGGTGGATGATTTACAGCACAGAGGTGGACAGTATACGTATACAGCACTGAGGTAGATGGTGCACGGCACTAAGGTGGATGATGTAGAGGAAGGACAGACAGCGCTTGTAGGGGGAGTGGGAAAGAGAGAGAGACAGGGTTGGGAGAGAGAGAGGGAGAGAGAAAGAGAGAGAGAGAGAGACAGGAGCCCCTCACGGAGGTGTTCTCCCTAGGAGGTGTTTTCAAAGTATATCGCAGTTAGGAAACTTGAGGTGTTTTCTTGATCTTGGGACCCCAAAAAGTAACGAAAAATTTGACCAGTTAGGAGAAAGAAGTGTTTTCCTGACGTGAGTGGCGATCAAGAAAAAAACAATAACAAGTGGTCGTCAGAAAGCAGAGCATTGATGAAAAATGTGTTGTCCTGAAGTGCGTGGCGATCAATTAGGAAAAGGAGGTGTTTTCCCAACTTTGCTGCCAGTTACGAAAAGAAAATAACTTTTTGTACGGTATCCCTGTGAAATGCTCTTGGGAAAGAGAGAGAGAGGGAGGGGGGGGGGAGAAAGAGAGAGGGAGACTGATAGACAGATAGTGTTAATTTTACTGGACTATCCACACCGCTCTTTCTAAGGAATAATGCTCCGTCTTTGATGAGGTATCTTCTCGATTTCCATCGGAGATAGTTGCTCTCCTTCTTCGTTGAGAGGTACAGCAATATCGTTGTGGTTTCACAGCGATTTTGTAGGCGGAAAATTTCGTTGACCGGCTGGCAACTTCGCTGGCGATATGCTCCGCACAGCATCATTGTTCGCGACCGCGGCGGACGAATTCGATGAACGAAATCACTGTGACACCGGGGCTGCATTGATCGAAGCCCATTGCTGTTGTTAAAAGTGCCTGCCGAGCCTTCGGCCGCCGATCGACAGGCGCAAAAAAGTCTACGAAAGGCCAACATCGCAGGAAAGAAGCCACGGACGGGCACGAAAACCGGCCCGATGGAAACGACCAGTAGAACGGAGGATCCCGTGTAAAGGTTTAGTCGCCACCCCTTGCCACGGCTAGACGTTTATCCAGGACGCACAGACACACTCACACACAGACACACAGAAATGGTTTGCTTTACAGATAAAGATAACACATTCGGCTCTCGGTTGGACCCTCTTTTTCCCCTCTAGCCCTTTGTGGCACTACTCATAGCATGACTTGAAGACTGATGGCTTGTAGTTCAAGTGACTCATTCCAGACTTGTATGGATAGCGAAAAACCTTTTAGCGAGGACTGCTCTGTGATAATTTTAATGCCGAATGGATCCATCAGTGATCAGCCAATTGGGAATTACAGTTCAAATTTTGAAATTTCCTCTTCTTGTACTAAACAGTCTTACTCCGGTAGTAACCTTGGTTGGCATTTGGATATTTTTCAAGTTTTGGGGAAGCATCAAAGGCTAAACATTTTCTGAACTAAGTCGAATCTCAAGCATTTCTTTAGGCTGAAAATGGAGAGAAAGTTAGGAAAACCAAATGCACACCTAAACATTTTAAGATTTTGTATGCTTTGCGAGAAGGCCTGCGAACGGTGCTGTTTGTGCTTACAAGTCATGCCTTATGAAGAGCTTCTCAGCACTTGAAAGCCTGGCACCCTTTTCACAGCCTCCAAAGACCAACAAATGTTCTAGGAAGAAGATGACGGATGGTTGGTGCCGGGCCTTCTTGAGCGGTGGAAGATATAGCCAAGTATCACTTTCCTTGTCCAGGATAAAAACGTCCTCATTGCTTCCACAACCCTGCTTGGCACCACCAGCCACGACTAGACTGCTCAGGAAGCGACATGCACCGGGCCGAGGGAGTGGAGGCTGCGGAAGTACGTCTTGTTTCCACTCACCTGCTGGAAGACCGTTTTCAAGTGGAAGGCTCATGGTGTAAGTGGCCAATGAAGAAAACTTGCCGTCGGCAACAACTGACCCGCCAAGGAGGTGAACGTAGCTGTCGGTAATGACTGGGTGCTGTTGTTGGAATGGGGCGGGAAGGACTGGCCATTCTGTTGTTTCAAGCCATTGATGAGACTTGAGGCAGTACTCTGTAACATTGCACAGAGAGTTGAGCCAATCCCAACCGCCAGCCAGCACCAACCGATGCCCGGAACAAACCATTGCTGGGTACAATTGTTTAACTGGACATCGACCATTGGGCAGCTTTGTCCACGTGCCCATTTTTGGAGATGCTACACTGGATGTGGTGTGAGGTGTTTCTGAGTACTCAAAGAGCACCAAGTGACCGTCGGGGTCATCGGATGCTGGAAGCAAGGAGAGAAAATAAAGGTGCTGGTCGTGGGAGAGCAGACCAAACGGTTTTTGTGTATTTGGAGGAGGCTCTAACTTGCTCCAGTTGATCAAGTCAGGCGTGCAGAGGACAAAACAGCCTCGAGATTTGCTAAGTGATGTGAGGAACAACTGACCGTTGTAGACTGCTGTATGACAGCGGGAATCAGTATCAAAAGGAAGTGGACAGGAGAGCGATTCCCACTGCACAAACAAAACAATTAATGCAAATATCTCTAGTAATTCACTTGCTCTCAATGAGAATGCTACGGTTACGATATCTGTTGTGATACAATAAAAAATTTCAGGATTTTGGTATGAAGCTCAGTTATTGATACAGTGAGTTGATTTCCTCTTCCACAAAGTTTACAGGAACATGACTTTTCAATGGAAAAAGCAATTAAATCTGTGCTCACCGAAGGTAAAAAAAAAAAACTGTTTCTGCTAAAGAACATAAACAACGTTTTGAGTTTGTAGAAACATCATTTTCTTACATAACTACAATGAGTGGATTCGGCAGATAGCTCAGTTGTTAGAGCATTGGAAAGTAACTCTACTGAACTATCCACGTTCGATTCATGGTTCACCCACCAATTTCTTTTTCTTTCGTTCTTTCTCCCTCACGTTTGTGGGAGCTTGTTGAGATTTCATTTCGATTGTGGTCACTCCCTGCATGAGAGGGTAAAGCTTGCCTTCCTTTAATATTTTCTCACATGCTTGAGCCTGTTGGAAATGAACACAATAGTCAACCCCTTCAGGAATCTAGGAGATATATGGTTTGACCTTAACGCTTAAGCAGCAGAAAAATGCTGTTGTACTGTGCACCATCACTTTGCACCTGTCAAACTCATCATTGGACTATGGAACGGTTGCTCTAAGCTTTAAGTCTGTTCCAATCAGAAGGACACAAGAAAGATAGCTTCTCGCCGGCCGAGTGAAGCGAGAGAGGCGAGACGCTGGTTCTTGCGACTGTGGTACGCACGCGCTACTTTGTGAATATATGCTCGGCATCGTGGTCACTTCTTCCAGTCGCGTCCAGTCAACCTGCATGTTGAGTCTCCCTCCCCCCCACCCTGTTCTTTCCCTTTTCTTTGTGTCTTTGCTGCATTGATATCACTGCTATCTTCGCTATTCTCTCCATGCTGTTTTGGCTTCCGGGTCTCTTCTGTCCACCGGTTTTTTCTCCTATTCATGCCTGCCAGGGCAGGAGATTTTTTCCCGTCAGCCGCAAGGTTGAAAATAAATCCTGGCACCCCCGGTAGCGTAGTTCTCCCATTTTTCAGGCTATGCCTTCACACTCCTTCTTGGCACCAGTTGCACTTACGATGTTTTACGCTGCCTTTTCATTGGTGTTTCTGTTCATTCTTCAGCTCTTGGGCTCGTATCAGTATGAATAATGCTCGGGTGTGGTTGGCCATGGGCTCCACCACCTCCTCACTTGTGTATGTTCAGAGGCGAGAAGAGCAACTTACAAGGAAATTTTCCCTGGTGAGAGGGAAAAAGCTTCCTGCTTACTTTGCCAAGTGGAGGCACCTGCTTGAAAATCCTCGAAGAACTTCTTTCCTGTTTAGCAGATTCATTGCAGAGAATCAAAGACGAAGTTCTGCTAAGCTTTAGGACATCTGAAAGTTGAAGGTCTCAAAATTTTAGCTCATTTAACCCATTCGTCCGCAATGAGTTTTTCAACCTTTTCTACCATGGCTTTGATCAGTTCACTGAAAGTCACTTCTTGGACTTGGGATGGTGAAGGCCTAGAAATAGGCCAGGGCAAAATTTCAGGTAAATGGAAAGTCAAAACTCAGAGTCAGTGATGTTCAAGTATGTTGACATGGCCACCAATATTCTTCTCCTCTTGGGATGGTGTTTGCCAAAGTGAAACTTTTGGTCTCTCCGGGTTAGGATTAATTAACCAGAAGGTATTGCATATCCCCATGTCTATGCCTTTTTGCACCCCCTGAGATCTTTCAGTACCCAAACTGGGATCATGAGATAGGACGATGATGTTTTTACTGCTTTGAAGCTGGCTTGTGATGGCCAAAAGGTACAGAAGACTAGCTTACCGTGCTTTCGTTGTACTGTCGAACCTTGCATATGAAGATTGAATACTGAAGCTCGTCAGAGGTGGTTGCCATGGCTTCCATTTGCATGACGAAGTGATTTCTTTGTCGTGCTGTCTCTTCTCTCTCTATTTCCATCTGCTCCAGGAATTCTGTCCAGCCACACCGCACAGACAGCCATGACCAGATTCAGAAGTAGCAATAACAATGTCATTGATCAGCATAGAACTTTTAACTTCGGGAAAAGCAGATCCACTTGATTTTGAGGTGTTTAAAACTTCACCGTCCACTTTGCTTTGTGTATAGTCAATGTTGCAAATGGGTAAATGCTTGTTACAGGGTACAATTACCATCCTGTCTATTACAAATTTTCATGTGATGTTGTGAGCGGCTGATATTCATGCATTGAGCAGATTTAGCAGACAATCCCCCACAAATTTAGAATTGCTAAGTTATGCCACTGCCACTCAGATCACAAAATAATATATGTGGTGGTGCCGGCACCGATTGACTGGTAACATCATCCTGGGGCCATCTTGCAAGCACTCATTGTCCCTATACAAGGACTAGCATCATCGCTGTTGCTGATCATTTTTCATGGATAGTGATGAACAGAAACAAATTAGGCGATCACCCTCAACATGAAAGTATTTATCATCATAGAAGAATAAACCATTCCGAACATTGAAATATCCTACCACGTGCATTCTCTAGCAATCTCTGTATTTGGGCATCTTTGTCAGTGAGGGCAGCATCCTTAAGGGTTAGTTCTTTCTGCAACTCAGAGAGTGACGCCTCTCGGTTGGCCAGCTCGCCTTCCAGTTCTCGTTTCTGGATGATGGTAGCTCTCAGAAGTGAAGTGGAGTTGGAAAGTTGCTCCTCTTTCTGGCCCAAACACTGATGCTGCAACTCCAGCCTTTCATTTGCCTCTCGGAGACCACCCCGAACACCTAAAGCAGAACAACAAAGGTGAACCGTGGTAATCTGAAAACAAACTCATGACGGCCACCTGAGCTACTAGAAGACATTATCTACGAAAGGTGAGCTTGCACTTGTACGCTGAGAAGCACAATAAGCAATTCATATCACAATTCTCCTGCGAGCACGAAAGAAAGCGACAGGATGAAAGGCAGAATCAATTTGTGAGCCGAGAATCTAACCCCAATAGATGGAACCATCGCTTAACCAACTTACCCATCTGCCCGATTATTTAGCCACCAGTTTTTGTTTCTGATTTCTCTCCCTCAAATGTGATTTCTCAGGTCCTGCTACGGCTATAGAGTGGCAGCCCGTACCAGCTACTTGGGTGACCCTATTGCTGCCTAGAGGAGAGGCGGCTATCGGATGGGCTAAACCAAAACTTACTTTTACATCAAGAAAAGGGAGCTTTCATGCTCATGCTGGGAATTGCTACAGACAAATCTGGTCCCAGTCCTCCTGCATTATAGCGCAACGCTCGCCCATTGATGACACTAGAGGATCTTAGTCTGTGGATCATCTCTCCTCCGGGCAGCAAAATGGCCACCTGAGTAGCTAGTGTGGTGTGATCTGCCAGTCTGTAGGGGTCCCAGCAGCTGGAGAATTCCAGTTATTGAGAGAAAACTCAAGTTAAACGGGGTAAAGAGCAAATGCGGTGGATAGCTTAGTTGGTAAAGCATTGGACCCGACTCTTATTTATCTTGGTTTCATTCCTGGCTTGTCGATCGTTTTCGTTCATGTTGTTCTTGCTCTGTCACGTTTGCAGGAGAATTGTTAGAAGAGATGGTATACTTACAGTATTTTCTGATATAATAATCTGGCAAACGACCTTTATTCTGATGCTGCCTGTTCAAAATATACTGCTATGACTCGGTACAACTTCCACAGTTGTGCAGAGAACAAATTTAGGAGTAGCGAGTAAATACTGCAAAGTAACATATTTTCGCAAGGATATAATTTTCTTACGTTTGTACTTTTCTCGAAAGTACTAAAGTACATTCCCTAAGAAATTTTAATTCGACGTCAGATGATCGGCAATCTAGACTGCTCAACCATTGGGCCTAGAGTTGAAAGTATGAAAATTAGTTCGCATGAGCCAGTTTCACAGGGAAAGTACAAAAACTAGAAATGTGATACTTTACAGTATTAGAGCCATTCAGAGGTGCATTATGGCGGATATGCTGGCAAATCTCATTGAGACCCATGCCCGAAGATTATTGGGCTGGGATTTATCTTACGCTCGAGAGAGTTTCTCTGCGCAGAGAGGAGTTCGCTCTTTTCGGAGAGAAGTCTTTGGTTGGCGGCCAAACTGCATGCAGTGTGATCCTGAAGGTTTAACCAACAATCATACACAAATTGCAGACAAAACAGAAACCACCCAAAGCTAGATACAAAGGCATTTGCATCTTCAGAACTGTCATGAACTGTTGAGATCTGAGGCTGAAACACAGGAAGAGGTTGTTACAAGCCTGTCAGATTGACCCCTTCCTAGTTGAAGATGACCTCGACTTAGCTCAATCCTCTCTGCAATTGTCCATGTGCAGCCACATTTGGAGCGTGTTTTTTGTCTTCTCCTGCTGAATAGAGTTGCTCTAGCAGCAGACCCATACTAGGGAGTTTACTACGGTTATTTTTGGTTTTGCCGTGGTGTAGAGAAGTACCTAATCAAAGTACTCAAGTCTTTCATCAGTATGACTAGGACATAAGTTTGATCAAACGGAACATTCCTGTTCTAGAGCTGCATGTAAAAGCTGCTCTGTACCATTGGATTCATTCCCAGGAAATGCATGTATAACGTGTGCTTTTGTGGCATTGCTTGAAATCACGGAGTTCATTTAACAGAAACTTCTTGCCTGTAGGCCCGTACGAGGTATCCCGAGGCTCTGGGCTATACTCAGAAGTTCGACGTGAAGCTCAGCCGCCGTGGGTCGATGACTGCTGTCGTTCTCAAGACAGCGACGAATGACGTTCTTCAGGGGGTGGTCGGCTGGGATGGCGTTGAAGTCGGTCGCACGTCTCTCGATCTCCGGAATCGCTCGACGAGTTCCGTTCAGGCGCTCGTACCGTTCGATGTGGATGAGATCGGCGGAAGGGCCTCGTTTCAGAACAGTAGCCATCAAAAGTACGCCGAACGAGAAACAGTCAAGCCTCTCGTCATAGGTTGGAGGGTCGGTCAGCGCTTCGGGCGGCATGTAAACCAGTGTACCGGGACACTTGCTGAGAACGGCCGCCGCCGCCAGGTTGTCGCCGTGAAGGCGCCGAGACACGCCGACATCGGCGATCTTCGCACGAGGCTGCGGGCCGTCTGTCAGGAGAACGTTTCTCGTCGTCAAATCTCGATGTACAATCCCGTGAGAGTGGATACAGGAGAGACCAGCGGTGATGTCTAAGAAGAGACGTAAAGATTCTGCAAGGCTTAGGTCAGAAGTCTGGAAGTGTTTCTCCAAAGTTTTGTCCATCTTCTCAATGATTAGAGCAGGAGCTCCCGTCCGCGTCAAAGCTATTCCGAAAAACTGGACGATGTTGACATGGCGAAGCTCTCGCATCCGTTCACACTCATCAACGAATTTAGTAATGAACTGGTCTCTAGCCTGTACGTCAGGTGCGATGAGAGCATGGTGGAGCACCTTGACGGCTACCGGCGCTTTCCAAGATCCCTCGAAGACGACAGCGTCAGAGCCACGGCCTAGCTCGGAGTCGAAATTGACACGGACATCTGAGATGAGCGCGTCAGGAGATATTCCAAGACGGGGTGTCGGCCACCTGCAGATGAAGAAAGAGTCATATGGTGTGAGGAGATAGAAGAGCTTCTTCTCCGCCAGGGTTTGCTTCTTCCCAGGATTTTCGTTCTATCCAGGGAGTATCTGCCATACATACTTAATCCCCTGATACCTTGCAACAAAGTATCAGGAGGGTTCATCGGCTGAGATTACGTCTTGTATGTACCTCACTCCTGATCCAGGCTTGTGAACTTAGTTGAACTAAGAGCTCCTGCATGCCTGAGTGTGCCATTGCCTTCTACACAGACGACGCATGGAGGTAAGCTACGGCATTCATTTATTTCTACACCCGGACAACTGGGAATTATCACTCTACCAAGATTGTTCCTATAGCGGAATTATAAAGAGTGGTGTGGCAAGGGAACTTACTGCTGTGCCATGTTGACGCGAATCACCACCAGCTGGCAGTGCTTTAGATACTTGTACTTTTCCCTCCGCGACCAGGTCTAATGGAGCGACTCACATACTTTTCCTGAACGACGTTTGGCCACAGATCTACACCACCAACGCTGCAGCTGTCCCTTTTTTCAAAAGGCGGACATTTTTTAGTGGAAAGATAGCTGAAGCAAATTTACGGATGGTCTTCTTCGATAGGGATCGAGACGACAGCATCACGTAAAAGCAAGGCCTGGTAGCAATTGGAGAATAGATGACTTTGCATACTCCCCGCGTTGATTCTTTTGACTGGCTGTTCACTTCGTGGTCGGGGCAGCTGGGCTTCTCGTGCACGTCATTCCTGTGTCGTGTTAGATGACGACTCATCCCCCGGTTGGACGAAGGCTGGGTGTGTTAGCCTCAAAACCGTAGCTGACAGGTCGAACGCCCACGTTCGACAATACGGCTGACGCTCCTTTAGAGATCGTGAAGTGACCGACCTGCTGTAACTAATCGCTCGGCAGATGAGATCGAGAATCACCTAAGCCGATCCGACTACCAGCATCCTGTTGAGGGCGACGGGCGGGCCTTGTGCAACTACGGTGGCTCTCACCTGCTGGGCGATTTCGTGCCCCGGGGTCGATCATGGTCAGGGCAGACAACGTCAGCTCCACCTGATCTTCTTCCGTGTTTTTGCCTTTGAAGCCGAGCGCAGCGGTCACGGCGCTGTCCTGCCTAATTTGACATCCCCCCAGATTTGACTACCCCCAGTCAAGTTCGGCAGCCGCGGCTCTGCCTAATCTGACTGGGGGATGCTAAACTAGGCAACCGGACTCTGCCTAATCTGACTGGG
>JAOWAR010213495.1:0-14673 GCA_028571005.1 Clathrina lutea | reverse complement strand
GGTAAACGGCTGACACCCAAAGTTCGGCCGTTTACCATCGTCTGGCTGACAACAGTGAGTGTGTTATGTTGCGCCAGGTCAAGGTACCATCTTGAAGTATTGGAAGCTGTCTATATCAATCTGCATAACCTGTACTTGTGCGTGCAAAAGTCATATGCGCTCTTGTCACTTTTACGTTAGCCTTTATCCCCCACTGGGTAGCGTTTTTAGGTGTTTTGTCATAGACTTTTGATCGAGTTGTCATAATTTCACGGAAAAAATGTTTAGCAAAAATACTTCAGGTTCTTGGGGGAAAATTCTTGTCCGCTTGTATTGGGGGAGAATCCCATTTACTAAAACGTCGAGAGGTTGGAAGTGGCCCTATCAAGTCTGTTGGTGAACGTTTCGCATTTCTAGTGAACGCCCTCGACCCTGTCGGTTGATGGTTTGATAGCTTGCATGGCGCAACCCGTGCATGTTGGTTATCCGCCGGAAACACCAAAACAACCAGACTTCTTTCGCTTGTGCTGAGTAACCGGCTGAACCTAATCATCACAATCAAAACAAACTGACTTTAAAGAGAGTGATGGCTGAACTGAGCTAGCGAGTCTAGTTGCTTGAAAAACGGCAAAGGACAGGGGAAAGAGGCCAAAACAAAGATGAAAGTCCGAAAGCAAATGAACCAGGAAGAGAGCGTCTTGCAGTAAAGGGCCAAAAACCAACTAAGGCAAAGTGACGATAAGGAGTGCTCACATCAAGAACAGAAGAGAGAATGGCGAAAGGCTGAGACAGCGAAGGGATCGAAGCCAGTTGGAGGCCCAATCAGCCCTGATTTTTAAGACAACGTCCCGTTCCAAGCTGTATCAGTAAGCATAGCTTTCCTCTCGATATGGCTCCTTGTTCAATCGTAGCTTCGAGTTTCGTCTCCAACGTTCGGAATCGCTGCACCATTGTGTCATCGAGAAGCGATTGGCCACAAAGCCGGCGGGGATATAGTGTCAACATCTTTTTTTACACTTCTCCGTGCTGGAGCTGGAGATGTGCGAGGACAATATAAGTACTTAATCCAATTGACTGTACAACAATTATTAATAATATGTTTCAGTTGCCCCTATTTTGAAAAAAAAAACGGATTGAAGTGTACGTACAAAGGCAACAGCTTTCTTCTATTTTAGCGCTGGAGGAAATGAATCGGGGTTAGTTGACGCCGAACCGAAAAATGGGCAAGATTGCCCGGATGAGGCGTAGTTCGAATGTGGCGAACCTTCAGCCTGAATGTTCCCGTTTCCGGCTGTTTCCGGTAGGCTTAGGTGGATACTGTCCGGTCGAAGGGCACACAACGCTTCAAAGCAGTGCTCCAAGACACGCATAAATGCTCGAAAACCTAAGTAATGGTCCATAGCACAAGACATTACGGTCATAGCAAAGCTCACAACCATGGAGTGTAAATTCCGTCAAGCAAATGTCCCACGTGAATCCAAGAGGTAGCTGAGAACTTGGTTACGTCGTTTCCGCAGTCCGAGAAATCGCTAGATCCATGGACGGTAATAACTATGGCAGCAGTCATGAATTATAGCACGCTTGGCCCTGCTTTCCGTTCGATTTCGGCCTTGCGCGTGATCCGATGTATGTATCCTCATGATCATCGATCGGTTTCCGCTCCGCCGATCCGACGACGAGACTATCCAGCTTTGTGTCACCTTCTTCCTCTTTCTACGGTATGGACAATGCTAAAAGTAGTAGTGTGAGAGAAAAACGTTAAACCTCGCAGCCGATAAAAGTAAGGTGCTTTCCGTGACGACTCCAAGAGGCGGTACCGTCGAACTCTGGAAGCCGGCAAGCGCGTCGGCGAGGACTCCGGAAAAAAAGGATATTTTCAGCCACAGCTTTTAGTCAATCCATTCTTCAATCTAACTCGATCACAATTTCCTCCAAATTCAAATAAAATGAATTTATTTTCTTTCTCATTCAATCAAAAACGTCTTTTGTCTAATTCTATCATATCCAATTTCCTCTCCCGAGTCAACATCGGACCTCCAATATGACAAGCTCTGCAAATAGAAGAAACGGGACTTCCTCCCAACTCAGACAAAAGAGAAAGAAGCGCCTTGCTGCAAAGCGTGTCCTTCTTGCTCTCGTCAGAAGAGCCCCAGTCGCTGAGAAAAGGACACCCACAACGAAAAGTGTATTTGCTAGACGAACGAGTTCTTTTCGAACTCATATCTCAAAAACGACACGGTAGATTTCTAAATCCTACGGCCAAAAAAAAAGATAATGAACTTCGCTGCAAGATAATCCGTGTCACTACACCTGCACTCCGGTTGATCGGCCTGCATAGACCCAAACGTCGAGACACCTCATCCACAAGACATAATCCCCAAAACAAAAATTCGAACGTGAAGAATGCTTCTCCCAATGGCTTGTGTACATGGGCATGTCAGACGCCATTTATTCCATGGTAATAGGTCCGTCCCTAGATCTAGGGATATCTCAGACTGTGCCGGCTTTCGATACCTTGCAGGGTTTTATTGAGATCTAAAACACACATTCATTGTTTCCCGAAGCCAAAGTACTGAGCTGAAAATATACTAACGAAGGAGAGAGAGTCCGAAGACGGCTAATGGCAGATCAGAACTACATAATGTCGCCTGTTAAGTCTGGTCACTGAGGCGAGACCTGCGAGATCATGATACCGTTATAACTCTCAGGGTCCTCCGCAGAGCTCTAATCGAAACCTATGTCGGATCCAATCGGAGCATATCTGTCCAGACTTCGGTCCCTGCTAACCTGCGTCCATTGTTTCTGACTTTCGATACCTTACAGGATTCTATAAGATCTAAACGAACGGATATCGCGAGATTACGAGACTCAATGTTTGCTGAAGCCTGAGGACAAATTGGAAGAGGAGAGAGTCGGATCCGAGGAAAGTAGATGAATTAGAACGTTCAGCAGCAAAATGCCAAGAACAAACTGGATCAAAGATCCAACTAGTTCCTCAGGATCATGAAAACGTTTAACCGACATACTGATGGAGTTTCGGTGTTCAGACAGCGAAAGGCTGGAACTCCGGCGGTGGCCCACTGAGCCCCGATTTCCGTAAGTAAGTCAAGGTCCCGATGCAAGCTGTATCAGCACGCATGGCTTTACTTTCGATACAGATCGATGTTCAATCGCAGCTTTGCATCTCGTCATGGATTCGAACTTTCGGAATCGCGATAGAATCGCTATCGAAATTCATACCCACGTGAGGTTAGGCGGCTACCATGGGCTGCGCTAATAAGCAAATGTGCGGATCAGAAGATTTCGGTGCAGAAACGGACAAGACTCATAGCCATACCAACATTTCTTATGAGACAAACAATCGTGACGCCCTCCTCCTTTGGCCTCTTCAGGATTTTGGACTGCGCATATGCCGTCTACTCCAACTGCTGAGCACCCGTGAACCACACCGAAATTCACTTCGCTTAGCAGCTATGATGTTACTGTGGAATCAGGCGTTTTTATGTGTTGAAGGTAGCTCCACGTATCGCCCAGTGCACTGCGCGAGAATCCTTTTTATCCCTAAGCCCAAACTAGCTACAATCCGGAAACACCAGGAAACCATTCGTGAAGACCTCAGGGTAGATCTACCCTGCCAAAGCCTTCAGGAGTTCCCTGCGTTCACAGGAATCGCGTGATAATACTCTCAAGTACCTATCGGTCTCTCGCATCTACTACAAACTACTACGCACGAACTGGGGATCCAAACCAAGTGCAGAAGTTCTGAATATTTCAACCGTTCCTTCTTAACCTGCACTCACCGGTTTGACTTCGAGCCTCATTTCTCCACATGTCGGACAGAATCTCAATGTAATCCGCAAAAGGCAGTACGCAGACAGAGTAGCCTGTCAGATGAAAGGGTTCATCGGTGTAACAAGTCTGTCCAAGTGACGTTTGCTCGTTCGAATTCAATCGCCCAAATATTCGCTAAAGCTTTCACCAGTTTAGCGGGTCGACAGTGGACTACAAAACCCGTAGATCCAGTTGCAGAACGGCTTGACCACTCTACCAGACACTGCTCAAAACTAAACCGGCGCAGCTGTTCTTTTTCAAAAACCAAAATTTAAAATTTTGCGGGATAGACATGCCTATCGGGAACAAGTACTCGGCCTGAATCACAGCTGGCATCGAGAAGCACTCCCCGGCCCGGATAGGGAGAAATTCGGTGAAGGCTTGCACGGGCACGTCACATTATACGATGAAAGCAAGGCAAAGTCATCGAGAGCCATAGCTTGAATCGGTGGGTCGCAATGCATTTTCCATTATTGAAAAATTTTCAAATCTCAGCTGAAGTGAGATTTAGTTTTTGCGTTACCCTGGATGTGCACATGCTAAAACCAAAATAAACAGGCTGCACAGGCAGTACCGAGAGGCTTAGACACAAAGATCCGAGATGGAATTGCAAGTGGTAACTTTCCGTTCGACTCAACGTGTATGGTCACGGTGGAGGAAAACATATTTTCCCACGACGGGCACAATATCCTTCTCCCACTACCCACATGCAGCTGCGTTACCTGGAGGGGGAGATTCGCACACTGCCAGCTATGCGTTTGCTTTGCCATGTATGTCCCGACCGCGAGCCCGAATTATGTGTCTGTCACACGCCGGCGGACAATATGTCATGGCTCTCGATGCACTCACCAACGGTTTCGGCCTAATGGGGAACGAACTGCCTGCAGCAGCAGCAGCAGCAGCAGCAGCAGCAGCAGCAGCAGCAGCAGCAGCAGCGCAGCAGCGGCGGCAGCGGCAGCGCGGCAGCGGCAGCGCTGCAGCGGCAGTGCAGCAGCGGCTGCAGCAGCGGCAGCAGCAGCGGCAGCGGCAGTGGCAGCAGCAGCAGCAGCCAGACAGCTTTTCCCCCGTGAGCTCGACATGATTTGATGTCATGCATAGGTAGTCTAGTCAAAACCTGCGCAAGACAGGCTGCGAGTACGCGTTAGGCTAACATCTGCCAGCTTTCCAGCCGGGGATGTTCTAACCTTTTCTACTACAATTTTCCTCTTTTTCGCTCCTCTCTCGCTTCTAGGCTTTTGATTTTGGAGAAAGAGAGCAGATTCTTTCGTTTTGTGGTGGAAACTAACCATGTCACATAAAATCATGCCGAGCCCTCGATCATTGTCACCAGGAAGTTTGGAGATTCCAAATTTCACCCACCGGCCAGAAAGCTGGCACTGGCTGGCCTAAAGAAACGGAACTAGCTAATGTAATCATTGGAAAATGAGGTGTGGCCGCAAGGGGAAAATAAATCAGTTGAAAGAAAAATTGATAAATGCTCAACTCCGCGTAGAGACAGGTTTTCGAGCCTGCAGCACCACATCGCCTAGCATGCGCAGGCGAGAGTCGCAATTGATTGATGTAAGTTTTGTTGATTTCCGAACGCATACGGTGGAACACACTTGCAATTGTTCAACAGACACCATACCATTCAGTGTAGGGAGGGGGAGGGGAGGGGGATCTCAAGAAATGCAAGCGAAAAATTTGCCCGTCAGCTGCGTGTTGTTGGTACTGGGAACGATGTCACGGACGTAAGGCCATGATCCCATCAGTCCGCAAGAACGAGCAACGTTGAAAGGAATGGCGTGAAGACGCCCACAGGTGTGTGTGTGTGTGTGTGTGTGTGTTTGTGTGTGTGTGTGTGTGTGTAGGTATGCATGTGTGTATGACAAATATTGCCAGAAACATTATTGCTGTAACTTGAGATATTGTGGGAAATTAATTGGTCAATCAGGCTCTGATGCCCTTAGCTTTGTAGCCATGGCAACCACCATTGTATGGAAATGTCTATTGAAGGTTGTCCAAGCACTGCAAGCCCTTAAAATGTGCAGGCAGATACTGTTCTACATCAAATGTACACCAGAAGTTGAAATCCAAGTCACACAAGAAAGTGCTCAACGCGGTAAATAGTGGAGCTACAGAACACTTTGGTAAAGAAAAGAGAAGCTCAAGTTTTGGTCACGACTCCAAGTTTCATGTCTTTACAATCATCATACTACGTAGTCCATCTGACACTTTCCTTCTATTGTGCATCTGTCCTTGGAGCAACAGTTCCATTGGTATCCAAGGCAACAGCGTCTAGCGGCGACGGACGTATGTCAAAGAGTACACCGGCCTAACAGAACCACTGCTGAAACAATGGTATGTGAATCTTTTGACATCATTCCAATACGAAAAATACTAGAACAACACTGAATTGGCAAAGTGTGTCTGGAGGATAAAACGCTGTGAGGAGGACTTCAAGACCGCCTTAGGCCATCAGCCACGTAGATCTTGGCCAGGGTTGCATTCAATGTTTGTTGACAGAGGTCAACTGTTGACTCCAAGGGGGCGGCAGGGTACAACACTGAATATCTAGCTACGGAGACATGCTATCAACTTCTAACCATTTCCAAAGTGTTTTTCACCCTTGAAAACCCCCACTTTGAGTCCAAACTTGGTTGGTTTACGACAAGAGGTTCTGGAAATAAAATTCAATGGGATAATTCTAAGTGGGCGTGGCTCTTGGGCCAACCCCTGCGCTGACCAATCAGCAGCCAGGACTATTGTTGCAACTTTTATTTGAGGACCATCCACCAACTACGTAGCCTCTGGTCTGAGGCTCTGGTCGATCGCAGATAGGGCACGTACGTACACCAACGAACCAAAATGATGCGGCTTCTGTTTAACGGAAACGCTGAGGATTCTAACGGCAGACTAAAAAAATGGCTGAACAAAAGGGCATGACTTGTTCCTCAGTGCAGGCACTCCGGCAAGTTCTGACTTGTGAACCTTTCTGTAACATGAGCCCAAACAGCGATTTCTATCACGCAATTTGAAGTCTTTGCACCTCTGTCCACACCTCCTGATCAATGCTCTCACACCTCCTCAAGCTGTCACTCGCGCATACTTCCGCGCCAAAACTCACCCACGCTGACCTTTCATATGTTAAGGAGGCTCCAGCGTTCTCACTTCCTCGTGTGAAATTTTCTTCTTCTTTTTTCTTTGGGTAGACAATCTCCAGTAGACAAGATATCAAAGAAAAAAAGTGGGGTCACCGTTCATCCTGGAGAGATAATGGCTGTCGAATTTACCATACTTAATGTATGTAACCCTCTTGCAGAACTGTCTTATTCCGGAATTCTGGAGATCTGATGTGTGAAATTCCGTTTTTTATGTTTCTGCTCGTTAGAGGAACGTGCCTGATGGAAGAAAAGCTGAAAAAAAAAACATAGGGTCACCGTCCATACAATGGAGATAACTGCAAATTTGCTCTTTTTCTGATACATTACTAGTCAAAGAACGGTGCTGTACTTTTCACTCTAAATCATGTGATCCACAACAGCTTCCTTTATTCATTGTGTAAATCTTTCTGGTCAAAGGACACCAATGAGCCACACAAGCTGATCCACACGAGTGCATGCGTGCCCGCCCTACCGAGCGTGCTGCGCGGGACGAGAAATCGAGAACGCTGGAGCCTCCTTAAAATCTCCATGGCTATCAGCTACAGTATATTTAGCTGATAGTGAAAACAAGTCACCAGCCTTCAACGAAGGCTTCTGCGGCTCCAACTCGCGGTGAAGCTATCAGTGGAAAAAAGCCTGTACCAGCTAAATATAGCGGAGACTTAAAGGATAAGGAGAGTTTCATTCACGCTCGCCCAAATTAAGCTAGCTCATGTAAGCTACGTGTAGCTGCAGCGCTGTCACACTGACTTAGCACGTGTATAGGATGGCATATCCAACGTCGACCAGATCAAGAAGTCTTCCCCTGCTGCTGTCAGCAGTTTGTTTAGCACATCCAACTCGATCACCAGCGACTGGCATAAGAGCTCCAGGTCACAGCATGATGACACAAAGAAGGGATACCCAACTGGACATCAGCATGACGCAAGCCTGGCAAAACAATCATCTGAAATCATCAAGCACAGCAGAACCATTGCTTGCAACTGATGGAGCTGCTAGGGTGGACAACAAACTCAGTTTCCTCCCCGCTGGGTCAACAACCGATTTTCGTAGTTTTCACTTTTTTCAGCAGAAGAGTAACAATGGCGAGACATTATCAAGTTTGACCAGCAAAAAGCAGAGAAATATAAGACAATGAAGGCGGGTTTGATGCAAAACAGGATGGGAATGGAAAAATAGGAAAATAAAAAAAAAAACGGCAAAGTAGAAGGAGGAATGCTTGACATGATACAAGGTAGCACCTTGTGAAGAAATGAAGCCGGTTTCAATCTTTGAAGACTTTAACCAGCTCCAAATTAACAATTTACATGGAAACACTTTCAGAGTATGAATATAAACAAATTTTGATGTCTTTTAATGGATGAGTTCAAGGTCTTTTATTTTTTTGGTTTGGTGATTAAATAGAAGGATTTGATGAGAAAAGAGAAAGAGAGAGAGAGAGAGAGAGAGAGAGAGAGAGAGAGAGATGAACTGACATAAATCAATACGGATGCAACTGTCCTCTTCTCTAGACTGATCTGCTAATTTAATCTTCTTTCTCACAATGCTCAATATCCAGCGCGATCAACCAAGTCCCGATAGCTGAGAAGTGAGTCTTCCTTGGCTGTGGGTTGACTTGGCTTGGCTGCAGATCGCTGAATAACCTTTGGCGCCGGGACTCCGAGCAGCTGGCATAAATTATTGCGCACGAGCCGTGCCTGCATGAGGTCACCATCCCACGAGGTCTCGCTGAGGATCAGCACCACTTCATCATAGTTGGCAGCATCCACCAGGTCTTCATAGATTTCCACGGAAATGTAAAGCTGGTCCGCCGTGGTCCGGCGCACACGCGGGTACTTGTGCCCAAGGAGAATGACCAGTTGCTGGAGGCAACTGTGGCGAATCTCTGAAAACTGCAGCAGGCCACAGAAGACCGGCACACTGGTGATGAGCTTCCTGGCATCACCACTCCGAGATACCTCTGCCTTGCACAGGTTCAAGAACTGGTTTGGAAAGGTCAATCCCTCCGCTTGGTCCCTGATCCGCTCCAAGCATCCATTGGACAGCAGCAGATCTGCAGCCTTTAGAAGGGAAACGGTCACTCGGTCGACCTTCTGGTGCGCTTTGAATATGCTGGCCAGCTCAGCTGCAAAGCAAACGAGCTCGTTGCCGCTGATCCTCCCCAAGTAGTTGAGCAAGGAACTGCTGGAATGGCGGACCAGGGATTCTGTCAAGCCACCGACACTGATGACAAGCCCAAGAAGAACTCTGTGCCGATATAAAGGCAGGGAGAGAGCTTCTACTAGATGAGGAAAGGCGCTTTCTGCTGAGCTCCAGTTCAGCGTTGAGAGTACCTCATCTGAAAACAGCCGCTCAAGGTCTTCCCGGTGAGGGATATTAGGAACATGCGGCGCCTGTGCACGGAGCAAGCCTATAACAGCCTGCCCGGCTACAGCTCGCGTCCTGTCTATCTTCTCACTGGCTTGCTGCAGCATACCACCAACAACCTGAGACACTAAATTGCCATCTAGAAGGTCAGGACATGTCTCCGCAGACGACAATGTCAGCTTCTCCAAACCCAGAAGGGCAGCCTCACGCACCCATGCTCCAACATCTCCTCGACTGTCTGTCGTGTAGTCACGCAAAGCCATCAAGTACGTCTCATACAGGAGAGGAACAGTATTTCCTGCATGCAGTGAGCAAGCGTCCACAGCACCCTCTGTCAGACCGGCAGTCTCACAAACCTTGGCTATTGCCTTCAGTGCATGGCCCCTTGCTTCCGCATACTCACTCTCCTTTCCTTGTTCGATGGTGGCTGCTTTCACCAGGCAGGAGATGATCTGCTTTGACTTGCCGTGCAGCATTGGCCGAGGCAGAGCAGACAGAGCACTGGCAAAGCCCATGCGAGCGTAGACCAAGCTGTTGCCAAGCTCTCTGCAGTACTTGTCAATGAGCGCCTCCTGTAGGCCAGCCCTCACCGAACCATCAGGCAAGCAGTAGTACTGTGACAGGAAAGGGGCCAGTGCGGCAACCGCACAGTCCTGGATCCACGGGTCGGCATGATCAACATGTGGGATGCAATCGTCCACCAGCGCCTGCCATGACTGAATTGTTTCGTCACTAATTGGCAACTGGGCCTGCGATAGTGTCTCTATCATGTGGCACGTTGCAAAGCGCGTGTGGCTACCGTTCACACCACGGAACATATCTTTCTTGGTAAGCTGGTTGACGATATCCTCTACACGTTCCACCATGTTCTTTCCGATCCAATCCACCAAGGTGGCACGGCCAGACGTGTGCGGGCAGAGCTTGAACAGCGCATGGCAAACCTCTCCGATTGCCATTAGGCTGCCGTGGCGTGTGGCCAGGTTGACAGAGAGAGCACGTGACAGCAGCTCAGGCAGAACATGATCCACAACGTATTGTGGATCACATGGCGTAAGGTTGTGAAGCGCTGATGCAGCAAGCTTGCGCACAGCACCGTCCCAGTGCAGCAGCTTGCTGGTGACAAGATGGCAAACAAGAGGTCTACAGTACTCCTCGTACTCAGCAATGGCAACACTGACCTTGAGGAAGACGTTGCTCCTATTGCCGACAGCAAAGTAGTCTGCCATCGTGACGATGTCGATGCCGTGCGGAAACGTGCCTTGGCGGCCAACGTTCTCCTGAAATGCAGCTGATGCCGCACGCCGACAGTTTACTTCACGATCAAACACCATGGTGACAACCAGTGCTGCTGCAATCTCCTGCACGTACCACTTGATCTCGTCGGGATCGTAGGCCCTAGCGAAGGACCAGCACACATAGCAAGCGGCATCGCGGACGTGGCTCCCGACACTGTAGTAACCTCGCTGCTCATCATACGCCAGGGCTCGCACAACCACAGGCACCACATCCTTAAGACGAGTTGGCAGGAGCAGTCCACGCCTTCCAAGTTCAGCGAGAGCCAGACAGCCGCCATGCCAAGCACCGTCACCTTCCCGCTGGCTGAAGAGCTGCAGAACAAAGCCAACCACCTCGTCAGCCATTTCACGAGGCAGCCTTGCCGTAACTCGACCCACTCCTTTCGCGGCTGACCACCGCACCACTGTGTCCTTGTCACGGAGGCCTATCAGCAGCTTCTCTAAGACCTCCTCCATCCCATCGGGAATGTCCATTTCTTCTTCCTCGTCCTCGGCTGGCTGCTGCTCTGCAACAGTTCGTACTTCTTCCTGCTGGTGCAGCACACCACCCGCTAGACCTCGTGCCAACGAGCGAAATCCTCGTTTATACCTCCATGAGCACAGGCGAGCAGGCATCAATGCCAGGCCAAGGCGCTGCACAAGTTTTACAGACAACTTTCGTAGCAATGTATTCTTGCTTGCAAGCAGGTCAAAGTTCTTCATCCACAGCATCACTGGCAAAGCAAAAGGCTCGACATCTTCGCGGTCACAATGCTTGAAGAAGGCAGCGAGGGCAGCAAGGATGCCGGTGCCGATAGTCATGCCAGCAATTGAGGAGACGTTAACATCCTTCGTCCGGCTTAGAAGCCACTCGACAACCGATGGCAAGTGACGCCCCTTGATGTCGGGCCGTGACACGAACTTAGCCAGCAGCAGAGCGGCTGCATCTCGGGACTTGTCCGTTGCACACAGGTAGGTCTCGGCATATCCCAGCACTCTCTCAGTCACAGTCTGCCCTGGACTGCCAGCAGCAGCCAGGGAGCCGTCTAAACGCGACATGTCCAAGGGGGTCAGAGTCAGCATGGACAGCCATATCAGCAGCATGTAGCGCGTCTCCCACGTCCCGTGATCGTCCGGCTTTTGCTCGGCGAGCATTCCTAGCACGGGTTCGAGGTCCGACGTCTCGTGTGGCAGCAGGCGAACGATGTACTTGTGGCCTCTGACTTTGGTGATGTGGGCGAGGAACTTGAACGCCTGGTGGCAAGTCTCCGAGCTGGGCGAGGACGAGCAGGCGAAGTTCACCAGCTTTTCGACCATTCTTTCCAGATAGGGGTCCAGCAGGTGCGGCTTCTCCTGGTATCGGTCTAAAATTGTCACGAATTTCTCCACAGAGCCTTCCATTGCAATGGGATCGCCCACTGACATCGGAACGTCGTCGATTAAGGCCATGACTTTGTCCTTTTCTGCGAAGCAGTTCAAGTTCGAATTTCCATCTTCGTCCTCTTGATTCTCCATGCCGATTCACCTACACCAGGTCGCGAAGGCCAAGCTCTCCGAACAGAATAAGTCCTTCCCCAGTCCTCCGAAACGTTCAAACGAAGGCGGGAATGAAGAGGGCAGAGTTGAGGGCAGAGGACAAAAAGTGCATGCAACGCGGCCGTGCTTGTTTTGGTTACCCTGGCAACGACAAATGGCGCGAAGAAACTTAAACGCAGCGCCGAATTGAAATCACCGGAGTCAACTTGAAGAACATGAAGAATGAAAAGCAGCAACAACTCTATCATACAGGCTCGAGATCGCTGGGCAGAATGTTTTTCACTCTTCGTTGATATTGATGATCTGTTCAAAGAAGAAGAAGCCCTTCGTGCCGGGCCCCTGATCTGAACTTGCCAGTTCAGCCGGCTGGGCGCTCGCTGGCCGCTTCATGGCTGCAGCGCGCCTCGCGCGAACACGCGAGAATGGACACGAGCAGCGATAGCGGTGACGAGATAGTGCGTCGTCGATTTGTAAACTTGCAAGAAGAGCACGCGCAGCTGTTGCGAGCTACCAATGATCATGTGAGTACGACCTTTCTGTCAAATTACAACCTCTGATGTGGGCCCTCTTGGCGTGGCGCACCTTCAATTGATAAAAGAAAATAACAATAAAAATAATATCGGACGTTCATACTCATAAAATCACATATCCACCACCCCTAGCCCTCTTCTGCCTCCCTTCTTGACGCAGTCATGACGAGAATTCTTAGAGTAATGCAAAGAAAAGTAGTGCCACAACACAAAAGAGCCATATTTAGAAGACAAGATCTGGTAAGAAGAGAGCTCTTGCCCCGAGCCGGTGGGTACGCCCATCTCAGCACTATTCCACCAATGCCCACTTGCTTCCCACAACTATCTCCACCAGCAGGTGTAGTCTGGGGTAGAGGTTTCTTCCCCTGACCTCAATGTAATTATTTCGCCAAGTGGCTTTGCTCTTCTTAGTCTGCAGAGCAAGAAGCGAAGATTGCGCGGCTGCGCTCTTCGTTGGAGCAGTCGGAAGCGTCTCGCCAAGGTGTCGTCCTTGAGCTGGCCATTGCCAGGAAACACTTGGCGGACGAACAAAAGTCCAGCGCCATCAAATGTGCAAGTCAGACGAAGCAAATCGAAGATCTAAAAGGTAAATCATTTCGATGGGAACCCTTCAGATAATTAATATGCTCACGCGTGCTGACTACTTCCTTTAGAACCTGCGGCATGATTTAAGCAAGCTCTTACGGTCCTCCCCGGAAATTTTTGAAAATTTAGGTTGGTCAAATCCCTGTTTATTTATTCAAAGGCACAGGGGTGAACTAAAAACCCGCTGAGATTTAGAGGAAATTTAGCTAATTATTTCAAGGTGGACTTCCTATGGCCAAACACTTGAAGTGCTTTCTTTTCAGTTACAATTGCATTGAATTGGAAGTTGTCGGCTTGATCGGGTTACTCATATACATGGATACACAAAAAATTATAACTGCAGACAGTCCTGATTGTTTCGGCCTTTCTGGGCCTCATCAGTGCAATTCTGAAAAGCCAAGAGCTTCCTATAAGGCTGCCTTCAGGTAACTCGACACTTGTGGCTTCCAACCAACATCCTAATCATTATTACTTGGAGCTGAAGAAATACTGGGATTTTCCCCGTTAAAACAGTTATGGAAACCTACGTGGGAAGAAAGTTCGCACAGTACTTTGAATTTATATTTTCGCGAAGATGTATTCAAGAAAAGTGTGTGGAAACATGGGAATAGATAAGTTGCTGATGGGATTCATGCAGCTTCATGCAGCCAAGCATCCCAGCAAGACTCCCATGGTACTGTACCACGCCACACATACCAAGAAGAAGCTGCTGCGCCATCCATTTGTCTTTGAAAGACAAGGTCGCCATCATCAAGGAGCACTAGCTCGGAACCTTGGTGAAAGACTTGCCAATCAACTACAGCAGGGCCGTCCTGCTTCTTTGATCTATGCAATCCTCAGGCAGGACAATGCAGATTGTGTTGCTATGACCACCGAGACCACATCAGGTACATGCAAAGGTGGTGCTTGTGCGAGTCGTACTCATTAGTACGTAAAAGTCCACACAGAACCCTCATTAAATTGCAACATAAATCTCACTGGTATGTGAAAATCCCTACAGAGCCCTCATGAATAAAAGAAACTATATTTAGAAATTTATAACATGCACCTCATTAATTTTTTTTTTTTCAATTACCAGCATACGCACTCCTTAAATATATAGTGAGGGTTGACTGTAACTAGCGTTGTGTATGAAATGCCTTGATGTAATTGAGGCTTGTAATTATAAATACCTTGATATGTCATAGTTCTCCGCAGACATAGTCAGGGGTGGCGATCTCCTACGCCTGACTAGACGACAGTTCGACCACCACGCTTACAACTGTCCCGCCACGCCCTTCCCAAAGCTGCCAATAACAAAGAAGCTTCACCTTACCCATCACACTGTAGTAGTAGTAGTAGTAGTAGTAGTAGTAGCAGTAGCAGTAGCAGTAGCAGTAGCAGTAGCAGTAGCAGTAGCAGTAGCAGTAGCAGTAGCAGTAGCAGTAG
>JAOWAR010213384.1:0-14675 GCA_028571005.1 Clathrina lutea | reverse complement strand
AGCTCTTCTTCGTCCATATCTCCGTCCTCGTAGCTCAGAAGAAGCAAAACGGACAGGGAGGAATGCTCCTCCAGAACCGTGACAAGTCGAGACGCCATCGTCTTGTAGATCTACCTGCAACGAAGATGCTTCCCGCGAAACTTGACTTTTCCCGCCAAACCAGGAAAGCCACGTTCGGTTTGCAGAACGCTTTTCATCACGAATAATCGGAATCAAATTTCGTGCGTATTCTCACCCCGACCGCGATCTTGCGGTATCCTAACTTCGATTTGCAAAACATCCCTATTGAAGGAAATACGACTGATGCTGCCGGTATGGTAATCGTACGCGTACCCCATCTCATTCTGCGATCCGTCTTCGATGCTAGTCCGTGATTCGAACGAAGACGTACAAAACTGGGCGTCTGATCAGGGTGTGTGTGTTCGGCGAGATTTTTCACAGGTCTCTCACTGTCGGCGCTTCGCCAGGATTTCTTTTTTAAAAACCAGAATCCCTGAAATAGGTGGAGCCTCAAATTTTACTTTATTTTTAACGCTGGCCATTCAATTGCCAACCATGAAAGAAAGGAACAAAGCAATCACAACGAAAAAGGTTTTGAAGTAGTCCATGGGCCCAGTCTGAAAATCCGCCTGTTTTGTGTTGCTCGTGCACCAATCGCAACACATCAGTTTCTCGATTCCTTCTCATAGAGGACTTCGTCTTGAATAACTAGAGCTGTGTTTGAGGCCCGAAAGCCCCGAAAAATCCATTATTTTCTTGCTCGATCAGAAGCGGGGATTTTCCCTTCCGTTGCTGGAGAAATTTCGTATGCGTTGGCCCGAATCGATTCTGCGATGTCCCACGGTCGGTGACTCATGCTGAGTCACGATGAATATCACGCAAGTGACGGGAGTTTGTATCCATCCTCAAGATCTCAATCGGTTTCTCTGTCGTAAGCCTCACCCTAGCTGTCCCGACCATTGAGGCGTTGTTCCCAGATGTGCGGAATGCGAATGCTAAAGTTTTCAGCAAATATGATGTCAAATGTATCTTGGCATTTTCGCCTGGATGAGGCATCGAGTCGCCTTTAAACGTTTGCAACACCGTTTGGATGTTGCCGCAGGACGAGGATGTCATTTGGTGATAGCTCAGCACCTGAGATTTTCCAGCGACGTTTGGAACAACAGTTGGTTGGACTGGAAGGAGTCTCAAACATTCATGACGACATCCTGGTGATAGGCGAAGGGAAGACTTTGGATGAAGCAATTGCAAATCATGACCAAATGATGGAAGAGCTCTTTCGACGTTGCGCAGAGAGAAATATCGTACTGAACACTGGTAAAAAACTTTGCCTTCAGCAGTGGCAAAAATATCATGGATCATGATCGGCGCTGGCAAATCAATGAGTAACTGGCTGAGATTGAGTGGTCCCAAACCGTACAGTTTGCAGATAGCCTGCAGTGCGTATAGCCTGCCAACAGCCGGCGAAGCAAACTTTAAAAAAAAAATCCAACACCTTTCTGCTGATCAGCAATAGCTGTTAAGCCAATGATTTTGGGGCTGCATGCGGATGCTAGTGGCTGGCCCCAGGGATCGACAGACAAACCATCAGCCGGGGCTACTAGGGGTACATGCAGGATCTTGTGGGGCTGGTGACAGTGATGGAGGTTTGACTGCAACTGGTCCTCAAGTGTCGACCTGGCTCCCTTCCCAAGTCAGGCCGACTCAACAGCCGAACAATCTTCAACCCTGACTGACAGTCCGGAAACACCGGCTCCGTGCAGACATCTTGTTTATGAAGCCTAGCTGGCCCTGGACTTTCGAACAAGAAACAGGGGTGGCCGGTGGAAAAGGGCGCCCTGCCAGGCAGAGAAATCTAACACACTTTCCCGCCTTGTGACAGTTACGTGCATTCTCTTTTATTTTATCATTTTTTCCTCTTTTAGTTTAAAACTGTATGTTTTGTTAAATCTGGAGCAGTGCGTTAAATGCCTAAGAGGCTTTGAAAGCGCGCTTTGCACCAGACTGATTCTCCTGGCAAAATGGGAACAGACCGCACGGGAGGCAAACATGCAATACAATTCCTTGCGGCTTTTCTGAATAACAAGTCAAAGGAAACTGGTCAAACCAGTCTTGGTTACCGTTGGTGCACAGTCACTCCACTAGCACCGCGACGTTCGGTGTATTCCTTGCTCGGCAGCTCGGTGTGCTTACTCATTCTGTTTCCTGAAGACGTTGACAAAGTCATGCTTCCCTTTGTACAAAATGCTAACTGAAGACTCCGCAACTTACAGGATCCGGATTGAAAAGCTGCAGGTGTCCGTTCGACTAAGAAATTTCTCAATCGAAGTGACTTCACTCGTTCACTACAATGTTGGCTAGCCTGGCTACCTTCGTCTTCAACTACTGCTAGATCGCAAGAGCACTTCACTGAGGTGTTTTCTCCATGAGATGTTTTCGGGGTACACTCCAGTTAGGAGCTTTTAGGTGTTTTCACCGATGTGGGGGATGCAAAAAAAGACAAAATAGGGTGGCTAAAGTGTACATCAGTTAACAGAAGGAGGGCAGAAGAGGACGGCCCGGCAGCCACTGACGACCAGAAAAGAAGAAAGGGCCAAATGTAGATAAGTTAGAAAGAAAAGGTGTTTTCCTGACTTTGCTGCCAGTTGAGAATAGGAAAAAAACCTTTTATGTAGGTTTTATCCCCGTGAAGTGCTCTTGAGGTCGACAGTCTCGCGTGATCTGGCCAGATCAAATTTCCTTGGAAACATTCTCCTCATCACTATGCTTGGCCAAAAGCTTGAAGGATCGAGGGCTGGCCTTTCGTCTTCATGTTGACAGCTCTAATTACTACCGTGACCTTGAGGTTCACAATTTCTTTCTCACGATCGATCAAGAATAAACCCTCTCCCCCTTCACAATTAATGCAGCGAGTCCCCATATCTCCAAGCAGAGAGTTTCAGGTCAAGATCGACTTCTTGTTCTTGGTACTGAGGCTCAGAAAACAACAAACCCTTTAGGTAAAGAGGGATAAAACTGAGAAATCAGAGAGCACGGAAAATTTATAAACTTTGACGGCTCGGCCAGGATCGAGGTCGAGGCTTTTCATAGCGACGCGAAAGGTGTGAATGTACAATCTGCGAATAGGAAATCGGCCACCCGAATATTCATATTATGCAAGCATTCAAGTGATACGGCTCACGTGCATGTATATGTATATGCGCCAGGTGCCGCGCGCGCCGACGAAGTCGACGGGTTGATTATTATTCACTTTCATCATGTTCATGTTTTGGCCAAGACAGGCCAAGACGGGGAGTGGGGGGCTGATCCCACGGAGGCCCCTCCGAAGATCCGCCGGTGAGAAATGAGACAAAGAAATGGAATGAAAGCATTGAGCGCTGGTTCAACTCTGGCTGGTCGAAAGGAATCGGAAGGCGATGGGGACCGAGAGAATTTCTCTAAAGAACTTGCAACAAGAAAAGTACAAAAGAAAATCGAGAACGTGAACCTGGATTGCTCATTCGAAGCTTGGCATGGTAGAAATACTCGGGAAATTCCACAAGCAAATTGCCTAGTACGTTCTTAAAGAACATCTCGTTGGGAAACTTTAGTGAAGGAAAATTTCTCAATTCTCCAACTCTTTCCTTTCTTTTCTTTTGAAGAACGATTTTTGGCTCGGGCCTGACTGACGCTTCGGCCACAGGGGCCGGACGTACAGACAGCTCACAGGACAAGGCTTGAGACCAAGAACACACGTATCACCCTTCACCTGTCCCCCAGGAAACGGGCCGGAGTGGCGTGGGTCGACTCTTTTATCGTGTTTATGCACTCCGAGAGTGAGGTGCCGAGTCCGAAGTTGAGAATTGTGTCAGGTTTCTTCCTGAGCCGTCGCCGTCTATTCCGGAAGGCGCATACATTTAAACGGAGCGCCGCCCGGCCGGCCCCACAGTGCAGAAAAGACACCTGTCGGTCATCAGGCCTTTTCCCCTTTCGAAGAAACTAAACACCTGGGCCATGCAAAGTAAAGTACCGGTGAAATGGTGTCGTTTGAGAGGCGTAGATCTACTTTTTCACCGCCGCTGTCATGCGTAGATCTATGTATGATCTACATGCATCCGTACACTACTGTACAATATATTGTTATTACGATGACGTGACCGGGCACTTCAAAAGTTGAGTTCGTCGATCCCTGGCAGTGTTAACGAAACCACCTATCGACATTCCCGAAGAGGAGACAACAAACTTCAGAAAACACAACCTCTTAGCTCTACAGCTGTAGAGAATTTACTTCCCACGGAGGACAAACTTTGGGACACCTGCGACAGCGCTCCTCTTCTCCGTCGCTGACGCAAGGCGAACTTGAACAACAACTATTCGAGCTTCAAGCGGAGGCCAGGTCGACTTTGGCAGTCACTCAAGAGTACTTCATGAGGATGCAGCGTACATAAAAGGTGTTTTCCCTTCTAACTGACAACAAAGTCAGGAAAACACCTATTCCTGCTAAGCTGCTCTACATTTAATTGCCTCTAACTGTTGTACATTTTAGTGACCTTTTTTCCGTTTTATTTATCCTTCATATTGGGGAAACATCTAAAATATCCTTACTAGAGTGTACCCCGAAAGCTCCTTCTCGGGAAAACATCTCAGTGAAGTGCTCTTGGGAGCGAGAGGTTAATTCCTACCATCTCAGCGGCCCTGTAAAAAAGCGCCGTGTAGAGTCTGCTCTGACCTTGCTGTTAACTCGTCGCAGATCCTCATTACATCAACCACGCATCGCCTCAGTGGGATTCTCAGCACCAAGCTCACTTGAACGGACCACGTTTCCTCTCTGAAACAACGCCTAAAGTTTACCATCTTTGCCGGTGTTTAGGCGTCGGATTCGTCGTACTGGCTCGAAAGATGTCGTTAAAAGACCATATGTTGGGTTAGTATAAATTATTATTACTTTTGGACCTCCTGAACAAGTAAAGACCTCCTTCCTTCTCTTGCAAGCTTCCGCCAACTGTTTCTGGTCACTCCAATCCTTCATTCCTGCAAAACAACCTATGTATTCCTTTTCCTTTCTGTTGTACTAGTCACCGTGTAAGCACTTTCCCTCCGAGCACAATTGCCTTCTGTAATGCTCTGCCTTCCCCAGTCACTTCTAGCTCATCTCATCGCTCTTTTCTGAATGCAGTTGACTTGCACTATCACTGCGATAGATAAACTTTTGGTTTATCATAGCATTTTCATCGGAATTTTTCCCAGCCTAGGAAAGCCTTTAGATTAGTCCTGGACTATTTGGCAATCCTGGTTAAGTATATGCATAATCATCATAGTCGACTCTTGTACAGAGTCTGAGTGAACGAAGAGAAGGACCTTTTCGGTATCACCCTCATGATTATCGGAAGTTGATGAACGCAGTATGGGAAGACGCAAAACGATTCATTTCGACCTGAAAACGTTTCGGCGCATGATCCCCAGTTCAAGAAACACATTCCTCCCGGAGACAAAAGACAACCGAAACATTTTCAAGTGCGTATAAAAATCATTTTGGGCCACCCATAGTGTCTTTCTTGTCCGAGTTCATTAACTTCTTTCAAATTTCTAAAGAGTGAACGTACGTGTCCATGTATGTGCCCTTTTACCTTGTTTAAAATAAAAAGAGCATACTAGTAACCATGGTACCTGAAGGAGTTAAAGCTAGTGCTAATGCACTCATTCAACCTGCGGGTATTGATGTTGAGCAATCTAACAGGTCCGGGGGAGGGGGGGGGGATGAAAATTTTAGTGATTACACTGGTCAAGGTCTAAGTGCCTGATCCACATCTCGTCGCCACACCAAAACATCTAGAATTCGAAACTAGACGTGTTTCTAGCTTCACATAGCGCCTTTATCAGGTTTTTCCCTTTTTTTCCTTTCCTCTATTTTTCTTTTCTTCTTTTTCTTTTGAATTCCATCAGAGGCGTTCGAATTTGATCAATTTATGGTTGCATCGATGTATTTTTGCCCTACCGCAAACTGTGGAGAAAACATTTCTTTCTCCCGGCACGACTCATGCTAGCGGAAGTCTTGATGAATCTTGAGCGGCATACCGATAGCCGCGCATATGCAATACCGCGAAGTCAAAACCAGTTACTGACAAACTGAGTATCGCGGGATACCTGCTCGCCTGAAGCACGGCGAAAGGTATGTCATCGCGGGAAACGCTAGGCCGAGTCATTTGATAAAACTTTCCACACTAGCTATTTCGCTGTCTGAAAGAGGCTGGAACAGTAAGGTAATAATGATTTACAGAAATTTATTAGTGCCACCGTTCGAACTTGATCTACCTCAAAGCCGGTACCTAGAGCTGTTAAAAGTCATTGTTGCACGTGAGAGCATTCTTTCGGTTGAAAACAACCGTCCAATTCAATGGCCGCTCGCACCACATTCCAAGCTATACAACAAGGCAGCTGACAAGGACGTCGTGGAGATGCAACATACTGATACAAAGTTGTAACATACTGATACAAAGGTGTAAAGATGCTGATACAAAGGTGCTTTCCCTTCTGACCTGAACTGAGGTGGTGTGAGGCTGATGACATTTCCCTATGCAAACCGGTACAAACTTCAGGGCCACTTCAGAAAAAAGTTCTGCGAGAAGATTTCTCATGATGTCTTGAGAGGGACTCGCCGAACGGGTTGGGTTTTGCTACCAGATACTCATTGGAAATAATGAAATTTACTGAGAGAGTAGAAAGCGGGGAGGAGAAAAAAGAGAAGTGGTTTTCGGCGTTGTATGGCAAACATGTGTACCTAAAATCTGGCTCCGAAGTTGGGGAAGATTGGCCTAAGGCTTCCGTCAAAGGAAGATCCGTTCAGCCCAAGTTTCTCCTCTGGTATTTCAGTTTCTCTGGCTCCTCGTGATCACAATGGCCCGAAAACGCTTCAAAATTTCCTAACTGCAGAATCAAGTGTTCCGAGGTTGTCCAGATGTTTTTCGTTTTGTTTGTTTTTTCAATTCCTCCTAAGGAATTGCAGGAGAACACCACGGTAACGTTGCCTCGGCAAAATGTCACACCTGTGTGGTGTTGTGCAGCTTGAGTTATAGGATGTAAACATTTGGCGGGAGCTTGGAGTCAAACTTGGGAGAAAATTAAGCAATAATGCCAAACTGGCAATGACGCATCATGCATCACCCTGTACGATACAGAAGTGCACAGATTACCTACTACACACGGACATCATTCATGTAGATCTATATCGCTACGTGTCAACTGATCATGATCTCGCAATCGCGGTCGATCGACCGGCAACTTCATGTACATGTAGATACATGTATCTCTGTTGGCCCTAGATCTACAGATCTAAGTGCAGGATCTGCGTGGCCGACACCACTATAAGCACGAGGACTCACGCGCACGCGGAGAGCTAATTACATGACTCGTAGTAGGTACATATGTACATGGATATAGCGAAATAAGCGTAGTGTTCGCCGACGGTGTCATCAGTTGATGACGCCGTATCAATCGGTTTGTTTACCACTGCAGCTGCGGCCGAGTTGTGCCTCTAGAGGAATAACATTCTAACAAGCCAACCAGCAGCTCAGGTGGGATGCCGGTGAGGAAAACTCGGCCAAAAAGTCTTTACCAGTCGGATCGTGGTTGGAAGGGGAAAAGGGTCGGATAAGCTTGAAAAGACCACCGGAGAACTTCACGTACCTCCCACTCACGGGAAGCGTCGGATCGGATTGGCTTCGACTCCGAGAAATCCTGACATGGCATCCTCAAAGCATTTGTTGTCTCATTCTATCTCACAGGAGCAATTCCAACAGTTGCAGGAATACACGTTCTGTAAGTTCTCGGTGCTCCGAGGTTGTCCAGATGTTTTTCGTTTCTTTCTCTTTTAATGTGTTGGTCTGGAACGACGACGATGACTCGATCCGGTTACGCTTTTCGCGCTGTCTGTTCTTGCGTTCTTCTTCTTCTTCTTCTTGAAGATGCTCGAAAGGCGCTGAAACAAGCGCTGCAGGAGTTCGTCGAATCAAGTGAGCAGTGTCAGCCCAGGTCGGAGCGGAGAGGCTCGCTTAAGCTGCAAGAAGAGGTAAGAGCATTGTTAGCGCGCTGAGCAGCAGTTGGTGGTACATGGCGAACACTTGGCTGCGGGCCTGCAGAAATTGCCGTCTCAAACTTGTCGGTCTTTCGTTGGCCTGTCCCTTGCGTTTATGCACGCATCCCTCGTACAGTACAAGATAAAAAATAGTTGGTCTGTTCTCCATCTGAGCCATAGTCTATGGTGGCTCGCTCAGTCCCAAAGTGAGTGTTAGTCTCGGCTCGGCAAGGCACACTACGGTACGAAGCATATGCACCACGATCGGATGCACCGGCTTCGCCGTGTCCGTGTCAAACTCGTAGCGTCCTGCTGTGCTTCGTGTTGGCTAGCTATAGCAGGCAGTCGGTCGCCATCAAGTTCCTGCCGCTGGTACGGAGCGCGTGGTCGGAGGCGATGGACGGGTTATCTGCTTCACGTTGAGTGCTGGCCGGATCTGCCGGTCGTTCTCGTTGCCCGCGAAGCTCACTGGTGAGCAGACTTCCGGAAGGCTGAGCCTTGGCGGACATGCCCGCACGCATACCGCGGAGACCTGACCTGGGTCACGCTATTATGTTGAGCCTTTTTTGTGTTGTGGGTGGCTCGCGGGATGTTGCGTGATTGAGGAAGCCGTGCTAGAGCGCTCGCCACTGCGCAGCTCCAACTCGAACCTTTTCGATGAATTCTGGCCGATCGACGCGAGCAAATTGGTGGAAATCTGGCTCAAGGCCCCACACATTGACGTTCTCTTGGACGGAGTACGTCACCCGTCTTCAGCTACAAAACCTTCAAGAGTGTCGACCACTGGCCTGGCGTTGTAACCGTTCTAAGCCGAGTCACATTGAGGCTGCTTGGTCCCGCTCTGTTCCACTCCCTCACACTCGGACCCTGTAGCTAGCTGGTAATGGAGGAGCAGGAGCCGGATCGTGGTTCTTCCAGTCCAGTTAGCCCTGGCCGTGCAGTGGCCGTCAGTCGTGTGCTGCATGGCCTGCAAGAGAAGGTATGTGTGCGGAGCCTTCAGCGGAAGGTATGATGTGGTAATTTACTTTGCGAAATGCTGGATTATGTCTTGCGCTAGCGGTGTACCGGTCGCTAGGACAGCTCAGTATCACATTTACCACGTAGCTCAGTCGATCAAGCGGAGTGGGGAGGTGAGAGATATTAAAGAAGGATTTTGCAAAAGATTTAAAAAGCTCTGTCGTCGACGTCAGTTTGGTAGAGAAGAATCTTAGTTAATCACAACGTTTGCGATAATTACTCACAGGGTTATCCAACCCCGAGCACCGTTTAGGCTACCCTGTGTAGGTAGCGGTCGTGCCGTGAATAATTGAAAAAAAAAGATGTGAAGAGGAGGCGTCAGTGTTCGGCGAAAGCCCTATATCCGGTAAAGCGGCGCTTCACTATTTTCGCGCTTGCGTCGAGAATTTCAAATGGTTGGACAATGAACTGAACGTGTTGTGACAGCAACAGGGATTTTTGTTTGACGTGGATAGGTGAAACTTCTCTCTAAGATCCAGCGTTCTCCAGTCGCACGCTGTTCGCAAATCGAGTTAGTTTTGATGCGGAACGCCGAAACAGTGCCTTGTCTGCAGGTCGATGAGGCACGGATGAAAATTGTCTTGGCTGCGAGGTCGAATGAGAAGCCTGGCCGGACAGGGCAGGCGGCTTTTCTTTTTCGACATTGCATGCGGTCACCGCTCAGTGGGCAGCTCTGCGAACGATCAAGCCAGTGGCTCGTCCGTGAAGAAGGGTGGCTTCAAATGCAGTGGCAGTGGTTTGTTCCGCCGAAGCCAGAACCTCGTCTTCCGCCGACACTCGCTACGTCAAGGTTATGCTGTGTTCTAGCTTTGCTAGTTGTTGGTGCTCTCCGCACAGTGCCCGTACTGGTTGTCGTTCTGTCGAGAACCAGACGATATTCTGCCCGTACTGGTTCTGTCGAGAACCAGACGATAGTCTGCTATTTCGGGTTCTGTCGAGAACCAGACGATAGTCTGCTATTTCGGGTTCTCCATGCTTTTTCGAGTATTTTGTTGGATATCATGTTACATTCCAAGGCAAGTTCTGGAACTCACCAGTCTGTCACCTCTGAATGAGGTGTCAACAATTAAACAACAACCCCTTTGTGTGATCTTTGTTGTGCGAAACTGCATGCCGATAAATGTAATGGCCTTGGAACTCATAATTCTCTTTCAAGAACATTATTCAGGGTGCTTTCATTCTGAAAATTCTCGATTCAGACTGTGTGAGTAATTTCAGCAGCAGTTCTTCATGTTGAATTGAGGTGTTTGAGTAAGAATACCAATTTTTTACTTGTCTGGATTCCAGCATAAGGGAGTAGATCAGTCTCTCTCTCTCTCTCTCTCATGCGTTTTTCGTGATATTTGCTGAGAAAGGCACGGGATGTCTGTACAAATTTCGTAAAACATCTTCATTCTCTATTTTGTTGCTCTGCAGGGGTTGTCCTATGACGAGTTCCGTAGCCTTCTGGCACACTTCCTGAATGTTGACGTTGGTGAGCAGCTGACCAGAAGTCTATTTGACTCATTCCGAGAGGCGCCGCAACGGCATCGACAGCCAGGCCGCGAAGGTGACGGGGCAGACGGGAAGGTGAAGGGAGGAGATGATGTCGTCAGCAATGACGGTGAGAAAGGCACACGGGGCAAGCAAGCCGTTGATGAGAGAGGCTCAGCTTTTGCAAGGGCCAGTCCTGTTCGGGCAAAGAGGACAGGTGCAAAGACCAGGCAAGGTCCTGTGCCCAGTCTGCCGAAGCACAGTTGGCAGCGTATCTTTAAACGTAGCGCCTCGTCTCACGCTCTGGGAAGCCGTGCGCACATGCAGATCTTCTCCACCCAAATCAGCCGTCATTCTTCAGATTCCGCTGTTCCGGGGCTAAAGGGAAATGTTTTCGAGGAGAGCCCAACGGCATCAGCGCTCAGTGTTTGTGCCGCCATGGCAGCAGTGGCCACAGACGTTCAATCAGCAAGCGATTCTTACCCTTTCAGAAAGCCATCTAGACAATCTCAGGTCAATATTCGAGGCATGACAGGCAGGAGAGAGGTGTTAGGCAAGTTGGTTGAGGACGATGAAGGTGTCCCAGCGTGTGCGAGTCTTCATCAGCCCGCTCACAGAGCTTCGTGCGGTCAGTCCAAGAGAGAGCGTGTGCGGGCAATGTGTGAAAGGTCCGGGGTATGAGGCCAACAGCAGAACCGCCATTGTGTAGCTCTGTGGCCATTGACCGAATAATCAACGACCACTTGAGACATGAATTTTCGTGGAGATCTGGCAAGTTTGATTTAAGCCCACGGCATAACTCGCGACAAATGTTGTCAGAGAATGACCCCATTGAGGTATCTCAGTGCGATACTTTAAAAATTTGAAATTTATTCACAAAAAAAAGCAAATTACAGCTAAAGGAGTGAGGTCGTAGATATGTAGGGACTGACATCATGAGAAGCTGAACGCTGGTCGTATAGTTGAAGCTGATGGATAATATTCAGATTGAATTTTGCTCTTAGCTGAAGTAATGCATGCTGATTGATTTGAGGGGTCGACTCATCATGATAATAGGAAGTTGAACACGACGCTGGTCGTAGATGTGGATTGCTTTCATCCGAACTGCTGTTTTAAGTTGATGTTCGACCTTGATCAAGTTTATTTGATAAGCTGAAGTCGGCTTTTAAATGATTCTTCACTCTCATCTCCAAGTCCAGTGCTTATCCGCCGTGCAAAAGTTATACTCTTGGCCAGATGTAATCGTCTGCACTGACTGAAGCGCGGTTGTCTTCCCTGAAACTCGCCTTGCCGCTAAGATTGTTCATTTAGCTGTTTGGTCTTCATTTTTATTATATAAAAAATTACATGAATCTAATACCCTGTGCATCCAAAAGGCTCTTTTGGCTGTCGACAACACAGCTTTCATTTCGTCATGAAACTGAAACTGCAAGAAGCAAAAAGCGGAAAAATAGGCTGGGATGATTTCCTCTCCCCACCTTATCTTTCCTCGCCTGCTTTTGCATTTCACACCTCCCGCTCTCTCATCTTCCCGAGTTTTTCATCCTTTCCCAGAACCCAGTTAATGCACGTACTTGCCCGTATCTCCATTTTCACACCAGCCAATATTTTCCATCGTGGAATCGTGATGAAGCCCTGCATCCCCATTTTCCTACCAACCAGTACTCTCCTATCCTTGTGAAGCCCTCTATTCACAATCTCTCATCAACCAATACTCGCCTAACCTGGTGAAGCCCTGTGGGTAAAACGTCAGTTTCCTTTTTATTCTTTGCGTTTTGTCTCTTAGGTGATCTTGTTTCACTGGCTTGAATTGAAAATGAATGTCTTCTCAATCGACTGAGCAACTTCCTGTTAAAGTGTACCCAGTGCAAGACAAGAGATAAATCAATATTATGGGCGTAAATAAGTAAATTTCAGGGCCAAACGATGAATGTTGCTTAAAAAGAAAGGAATTGAAGTGCTGAGCTCACCATCATGAAGATTGGAAAGAGCCATGAACTCGAACAACTCGCTGAACGAGTGAACATAATGACAGTGGGAAGTTTCAACATTTATTTTCACTTTCACTTGCGTTGAGCTTCACCAACAATGAACCAACTCAGACTGACGTAAAGCTTGCATCACAGAGTTGGCATATATCGCCTGATCTCTTTTCTCTTTTTTCTTTTTTTCATTCTTCGATTTTTCCTTTTTCGATCCTCTATCCAAAGTAAGCAAAATTCCAATATTTTTCTTTATGTTCTGTTCTCTCCTTCGTCCTTGTGTTGTTCTTGTACGTTGCCCTCTTGTGTATCGCAGCTGCAGATTCTGTGCCAAATATGTCGCCAAAATCGAAAGGTGTCCGAGCGGGTAGTGACAGCGAACCAACTCTAGTCCAGCTTCTGGATCCACACGATGCCGTTGTTGCTGTCGGATCAATCATCAGCGAACGACGTGCTTCACTCTCAGATATCATGTGCTACCTTTCCTTGTTGGAAGCCGGGAGACCCGAAGAAAAGTTGGAGTGTAAGCATTGTTGAGTGTTGGTCATCGTAGGCCATACCTCCACAACAGAGTCTTCTTTACGAAGCTCTGTGTCTGGTTCTCTCTCTCTCTCTCTCTCTCTCTCCCTCTCTCTCTCTCTCTCCCCCTCCTCCTACTTCCCCCTTGCCTTTCTCCCCATGCTCTCCATCCATGTTGCTCTCCCTATGTCTCCTCTTTGATGTCCCTTCTCCCTCTCTCTCTCTCTCATTCTCCCACCGTCTCTTTTCTTCATCTTTCTTCCTTGCTCATTGGTAGTCTCAAAGAGAAATGCATAGTTGTGAACGTTTGAAGCTTTTAGAGCATGTCAGTGCTCAAGTCTTATCTTGCAAGCGGCTGCCACTAACTCATTGGCGCTGATGGCGAAGGCCATGGGGCAGACTGAAAATAATGTATTCACACCAGTTAGTCTTATCCTTGTTTCTCTGTCTTTAACAGTCATGTTCAAGATGTATGATGTCGACAACAGCAACTACTTGGAGAATGAGGTGACATGTACAGAAATACTGAGGTTGTCGTCTTTTCTTCGATGACTTCGGTTCATGCTTCGTTTGAATTTTCTTTAATTCTGAGCTGTGTTCCAGCGGGTGCTTGTTCTGTTCACGTGTGTTGTTGAAAGCTGAATGAATCTCTTTTCTCCCACCTGGCATGGCCGTTACTGTGACTTTGCCCAATCAGGTGAAAAAAAAAAAAAAAAACGCGAGCTTGATCGACTGTATCGCAGCCCGACTCGCTTACTTTTTCACCCAGACACAGAACTCCAGTTGTCAGACCTTTCAGTAATATCTTCACAGATTTCATTCAAAGCTTGAGGTTAAGATTGCGAAAGCCTCGGCCAGATAATATATTGATAACACACTGCTGCCACAAAGATGTTGAGAGAGCAGCGAGGAAAGTAGCTCATACTTTCGGCGCCACCAATGATTGGCGATCATCACAATCCCTTACTGCGCACGGATCGTGGATCATGACAAAGACTTCAGCCTTTACGTTTCTTTTTGTGCATTTATATGGCCAGGAGTTGGATTGCATCATGAATCGAATGGTCACGGTCGCTGAGTACCTTGGCTGGGACACATCGGAGCTGAAGCCGGTTGGTGATTGGCTTCTAGATGTTGAAACAGCACCTCGTTCTGTGGCTCAGCACACAGGATCGAGCCGCCTTTGCATTATCGCTGTGTAGTTTATTTGTCGCTGCTCACCTCATTATCCAATGTTCATTTGCTTTGCGCTGCCAGAGTTCATTACTCCAGATTATTCTTGTCTGCGGACGATAACACGGCGTCCTTCATTTTGTCCAGATCCTGAAGGAGATGCTGACAGATATCGATTCAGACGACGACGGCAAGATCAGCCTGGACGAGTGGATCCAGGGTGGTCTGCACACTATTCCACTTTTGGTACTTCTTGGCCTGGAAACGGTAAGTCATGGAAACACCTTTGGAGGCTGACCATGCCAGATGGTTGGGTATTGGGCCATTCCTTGACCCGCTGCCGGATATGTGTGCAGTGTATGTCAACACCACTGCTTGCATGTTACACCACTGCTTGCATGTTACACCACTGCTTGCATGTTACACCACTGCTTGCATGTTACACCACTGCTTGCATGTTA
>JAOWAR010213273.1:0-14675 GCA_028571005.1 Clathrina lutea | reverse complement strand
GCACCACCCCGCCGAAACCCCCAAAACAAAGCTTCCCCGTCCCCATAAGGCTGCATACATCAAAGGATCACGGTGATCAGTTCTGCACTGTCATTTCCAACGGCAACAAATCTCCTTCAAATTGCAACGCAACCTCACTCATCTTCAGCTTGTCATTCAAAACTCGGTAGAGGACTTCACCCATCGCATTGTCAGCCTTCTGCTCCCTCCACTTCTTCAATACCTCGTAGGCTGCCTGATGCGGAGTGATGTGGGGGTTGCTGCTTCGTAGAAACGTGATGATGTCACCTCCCTGTGGGATGCACAAGAAAACTGCCAGCCGCTCACAGTCAAACATGTCATTGAAGCAGTGTGCAATTTCCAGCAAAATCGGCAGCTCAACTTCTCTCACCACAGGTTGCTGGCCTTCATCGTTACCCTTGCAAATTGCTGAGGTGATACTGATGTCTGCCTTGCAATTGGTGTCGGTTTCCTCTGTCATTGGCCAAGGAAAAATGGTGGGGGTAAGCATCTTCTCATTCTCCAAAATGCCCACTGCGACCATCTGGCCTATCGCTTGCACTTCAGCTAAAAGACGATCAGTCGTGTTGAGACCGCTACACTGCCCCCACCACTGCAGGACGTAGCCTGTGGGATTAGTTTCGTCCTTGGAGGGAAATTTATGGCGAAGCATGCCGAGGTGTTCGGCTAAATCATGCCACTTTGCAACTCCCTCATTGGGCCCAGGCAGTCGGTTCATCTCAGAACAAAAATGATCATGGCCTTCCGATGACATGAGCCGGACGTGGTTGGGAGAAATGACCATCAGATCTTGGGCGTTTTCTGCTGCTTGCACCACTCCTCTCGGTCTGATGACACCTCCACACTCCATCGCTTTCTCCACATGTGCTTTCTCATAGGTGATGTTGGCTACAGCTGTACTCTTGCTCCAGTCGAGAGAAGACAGCTCTCTGCTGCTCAGGATAAGCTCGCTGATGTCAGAGCCTGGACTCAAAGTCTCCACCTTCAGCAAAGTCTCCTCCTTCAGTACCTGCAGCAAGGCATAGCAATCCCGCCGACTTTCTCCAGTTCCTCCGATGATGATGTCAATTGCCATCTGCTTCTGCCGAGCTTCGACTATGCCAAAAGCTTCACAGTGGGGAAGGGCGATTGCCAGGCCGCTGGACCACAAACGAGGCTTCTGGGCGCATCGTTTCCAGAAATAGTTGTACAGATGGACTTGTAGATGAGGAAAGAGACAAACTGACAAAGGAATGTCATTGCACTGAAACCGAATACCAAACCAAATGAATAGCGTCTGTTCAACGGAGAGAACACCTCGCAAGTCCCTCCGGGTTCGCAACTTCGATGGCACAATCATATCAGAAGCCTCACCGTCTCCATCAAATGTGCAAATGCCGATTTCAGCCACCATTCCCAAGGTATCTTTTCCAGTCAAAGCAAAGGGCTTGCCAATCTGGGAAAATTTGGCTTCCAGCGCCTTTTCAGCCAATTGACGATTGGCTCTGCCGTGGCCAAGCTCGTCATACACTATTCGGGGATGGGGAAACTTGGTTGGCGATAGTAGAACACCTACCACTTCGTGGAGCAACCATGGAGGGTTAATTACCAAGACATCCTTCAGTTCTGGCTCCGAAAATGAGAGAATCTCACATGCGTCCGACATTTGCCTCAGTGCTGTATCTAACAAGTCATCGTGGCTTAGCAACACATTTTTGTCAAATGCGTGAAACAAGGAGCTGAGACCTTGAGCAACCAGCTCTGGTAAATCAGACCGAGAGATCACGGGGCTCTTTACAACTTTTCGGATCCAAGGAAGAGCTCTCTGGATGTCATTGCACAAAGCGGCTTGAGGAGGTGCCTTTGCCAAAACAGTACTCTTCCAATCGTGCAGAACTTGCCGGAAGTTTTGCATTTCCGTGCTCCATGACTTGCGGGCGTCTACATACAATAGCCCTCCTTCGAAGTCCAGGTATTGTCCCAAACGTGTCCTTACCTTGTTGAACGCCCTCTCCATGCTCTGTATTTGCTCATCACTTGCCATCTCAGACCGAGTTGCGACAACGATAACGGGCTGAAGATCTCTTTGCGTCAGTGATGACCTGGTATAGGTTGAAGCGTGCCAAGGTTTGTCGCAGTGACTGGCGAAAAACGCAGACCATTGCATGATTGCACTTTCCATTGTGGCACACTCCATGGTTGATGAGACGACAATGACGTTGATTGTAGGAACCTCGCCTTGGCCAATGAAGAGCTGGTTAGCAGATGCAAAGTCCTCCTGACCTCCGAGGTCTAAGATTCGAGTAAGTGCCGCATCTTCAAAGTCCTTATAGGTGTATAGTTTGATCCCTCTTGTGCGTTTCTGGAAGTTCTTGTCTCCTTCATCAGCTTGGCTTTCCGGGCGGAATAAACCTCGCAGACGCGATGTTTTCAGAGACTTTACCAAGGTGGTTTTTCCCACTCCGGGAGGACCAGCTACTCGTATGAGAACTGTGCTTGCAACTTGCTCTCCAAAGCTGAGCAGTCTTTGGTTGCCCAATGCCTTTCTCAGCTTCTGAGCAAGACGGCTGTGTCCTTTCTGCATGGCAATATCTATCGGGGTTGGGTGCACCCACTGGTTGGCTGCATGAAGCGCACCTCCAGCAATGCAAAGATCAGCAAGTTCCAAGTCACCCCCCATTGTTACTGCTCGCAAAACCTTCTCTTTTGTCTCATCAGTTGCTTTGGGCAAGGCAGAGCTTTGGCAAAGCAGCCGAAGCAGTGGATCAGAAGATTCTTCAAGAGCCATGCTAGAAAGGTCGTTGAACACCCCTTGATCAGCAACAGTGTCCGCCAGCACCGCCTCCTGTACAGCCTCGCTGGAACTTTCTATGGCTCTGCGGACAAACCTTCGCAGCTCCAGGGATTTAACTTTCATCGCCTGTTGAATGTGTCTGGTCAGAGTGTCAGCAATTGAGCGCGAGTCTGGAAAACTCGCAATGAGGACTTGAGCAATGTCCTTATGTCCATTGTTCACTGCTAAACATAGAGGTGTATGCTGGTCATCATTCTCGATGTGCAAATCAGCTCCCAACTTCATCAGAAGCTCCACAGTACTGTTACCTCCCCAGCAGCTTGCATCGTGTAAAGGTGTGTTGCCCTTCTTATCCTGATGGTTAAGATCAGCGCCAGAATCCACAAGAAGCTGCACTAGGCTGTCCTCGCCAACCATGATTGCCCAGTGCAAAGGCGAACATCCCACACAATCAGTGTGATTTACATCAGCGCCATGCTCCAGGAGAAGCTTCACAATATTGTATCTCCTCCGACAGACTGCATAATACAAAGGAGTCTTCTGATCCTTGTCCACAGCATTCACATCACAATCAAACGAGATCAGTAGCTTGCTGCTCTCCTCGTCACCACACCGAGCACCCACGTGAAGAGGAGTGAATAGCTCCTTTTCACTTCTCTGGTCTGACTGACCGTTCCTTTCCAGCAAGAGCTTCAATAGCTTCAAATGACCAGAGCTGCAGGCCACATGAAGGAGCGTTCCCACGTCTTCGTAGTAGCTTGCGGAAAATCTAAAGACAACGCTGTTGATGACTTCCCAGCCAACCCTGTCAAGAATTTCCGTCACCCTCGTCACGTCTCCGTTCTTAACAGAATCCACCAGCTTCGACATTGAGCGCCGGTCCATTTTCACGCTGTCCGATTGGGCGCTCACTTCGACTGAAGTACCCCAGACTCGGAAATCCTGGCCTCACCGGGCGAGACCTTACAGGCCGTTCAAGTCGAAATAAATAGTAGAAAGGCTGGTAAGCTTATCTCAAATGTTGAATACAGTCAAGGTGGTGTCCAGAACAACATACCGTGATCTGGAAGCAGCATTACACACTATCGCGTGTTTAGTCGCGCAGCCTTGCATGCACTTGCAGCTGCCCGCCAGTACGGCAGAGAAGGTGCCTGTGAGCCTTCAAGCTGTACTTGTGTGCACTGTCTAGCGGGCGATTGATCATGTTGATCACTAGTATGCGTCGAGGGTTGGCTGACTTTAGGCGCAGCAGCGGCTGCAACGCTCAGCTTCGCGCCCATTGCGGCCCGGGCTTTGACACTCTACCTCAAAGCGAGTAGTGTGGTCATCACGTGACTTCTGTAAAGCACGGATCAGCTGCCCGGACATGACCTGTCTCTTCATTCTCTCTTCAACCTTTCCGTTTCTTCTCAGAAGTGCCTTCGGCGTCTCCAAAACGAATGTACGTCCAGGCGTGCAAAAGTCGTCCCCCCCTTTTCCGAGGCCGTGATTACGACGTGCCCAACAGACATTTTTTTGCAAAGGTTACATACACGCAGAGGATGAAGGGTCTACTCCTTGCTGGGACATGTTTAGCTGTCATTTTTTCCGGTCCCGAGCACAAAGGTTATTGAATTTGTATTCACAAGGTTTCGGCAAGGTTGCCTTTGCCTTCGTCAGGTTAAATTGGGTTTTGAATTGATTCAAAACATATATGCAGCAGCAACTGAAGCCAATTGATAGCATTCGTCCCGGTGTACAGTCATTTTTCTCACTGTGTGCAATTTTTGAAGAAAGAAAAATGAATTCTAATTTTGGAGAAAGTTACAAACTGAAACGAAGTAAAGCATCGCAAGAAACAAGCAAAAAAGAAAAAAGGAAACGAGCTCAACCACGAGGTGTTGATCCACGTCCAATGTCCCGATCCATCAGTCCGTCGCCATCGGCGTGGAGCAACAGCGCCTCCCCTCTTCAAGTTGAGGTAACACTCATTTTTCACTTTCCAGTACTTGGGACTGACTCGATCCACTTTGCCACCGTTGACAAGAGAATGGTCTGCAGCAGCCGAATGGTAGATCGATAATTCCTCGCTTGTATCACATATCCTTGTGCCAAGACAGCGAACGTTCTGCCATGCAGTTTTCCCGATGTAATTTTCACAGGTTAGTCGCTTTATCCTCTGGCTTGATTCCGTCTTTCCGAGCTCTGCAGCGACCACGTTACTGAGGCACTGAGGCCGGCCCACAGCCCGGATATCTAAAGGTATACCACACACTGAATTTCTTGTGTCCTGCCATCGATGGGAGGCCGTCTGTAGATCTCGGCTGTCTCACATCCGCTGAGTCTGTCCGTAGATCTTCTTCCGCGGTGATAGGTGACTACACAAGCCGGAAATCCGAGAGAGACATTAGTCGCCTGATGCGGTGAGCCTCATCTAAAGTGGTTTTATAACTTTTATTCCCCATCGTGAGGCGGTGCTGGTTTATTCCCACCATAGCTCTAGCAAATCTGAGGGTTGATGTAGCCCAGTTTTCGTGATCGGATGACATCTAATGGAGCTGGTTCTAATAGCTTCGCCTTCCACTGTACATTTCGCTTTACTCTTTTGGCCGTATCATCTATTCTCCGGCCGGTGCCTCATGCAGGGCTCGGAAAAAAGCGATATTTTTAAAGCCCAAATTCGACGTTGAAGGACGATACGAGAGATCGGCGATTTTGTGTACTTCACGAATTCAAAGTCGAATTGGGCCCAGGTTATCACAGGATATGCACGTTCGAAAATGGCGCGACTCGAGAGATCAGTCCATGAAGCCACGTCAACACGTGAGAAGCATTGCCATTTTCGTACAAGAACCGGGAAAACAACTCTGCTAGTCACGTGAAGATAAGAGCTTTACAAGAAGAAAAATAAAAGAAAAAAACTGTCCTCACGGCCTGTGGAAGAGGAGCACCAGTACTGAGACCGGGGAGAGCGACTTATGGAGCGGGACCGAGAGTGTCCCTTCACGCGCGACGACGACGACGACGACGACGACGACGACGACGACGACAACGACAACGGAAGAGTAGGACTAGGAGGTGGAGGACGAGAAGGAGTGAGACGACGAGGAAGACATGGCTCATCGAATCGCAGGAAAAGAAAGACAAATCACGCCACAGCCCTTAGAGTTTCGATCACACGGTCGCGCCGAGCGTAAAGGTTCATGCCAACGCATGAACTACGAGAAAATTAATCTTGAGGTCAAAAGAGCAACAAATGTTTCTTTCGTCGAAAACAATGAAGTGGAAAAGGCGTCGCAGTGTCCCTTTCTAATTCGCGCTGAACGCTGAACGCTGAACTTGGACAGGCAGTACAGTACGAAGAGGAATTACATTCGAAAGAAGCACACGGCAACGTGAGGCGACTGCCATAATCGTCCGATATTCAAACACACATTGGTCAGCGTCTCAAACGAATCGACATCATGGCAAATCCGTGACAGCAAACCAGCACTCCCAGGTGTTGATGGAGTGCCTCTTCAGCTACATGAAAGTCTATGGAGTCAATGGAGAAGAAGTCTTAGCTTTCATGAGAGATGGTGCATGAGAACGGGTCTGCCAACGTTTCAATCCGGTCACTGCAACCTTTCTAGCCAGAGCGTTTAAAAAACCTGTTTCACCCACACTCTGGGTAGGCTTCAACAAGCCAACACTCGATACCCTCAGCCAGGCATGGAGTCGGTTCTTCTCATCTTCACATCCAGTCATTCGGCAGGGCTGCGTCGGAAGAGAAAAACAGGCCAGGCTGCCAAATTGTTCTCTCGAACACGCTGCTTGTTGCGCCGGGAAGCGCTGGAAAGTCTTGCGAGGAAGGCGTGGTCTTTGACTTTTATTATGCGATTGAAAAATGCGATTCTTGCTATTTTCTACTTAAATTCATACTTGATAAATGCTCTAGAAACTGCGTGTGATCGTAAACAGGTTTGCCCCTTTCCTCCCATACTAAACTTCCGAGGACATGCTGTTGAGAATTCCAGCGATCGAAATTGATCGAGTGGTTTTCTCACAGAGAATGGTGCGATTAACGCGATACATGCGAGACAGGCGATCGAAATTGATTGTGTTGGTCTCTTCGAAAAGAAGGTGCGATTCACGCGATCGAAATGGATTGTGTTGTTCCCTTCTAGAAAAGGGTGCAATTCACGCGATACACCCGATCGAAATTGATGCAGTTGTTGTTTTCCAGAACAGGGTGCGATGCACGCGAGGTACGCGAGACGTAATCGAAATTCATTTTGTTGTTCTCTTTCAGAAAAGGATGCAATACACGGGATACACGAGGTAGATATTTTTGTGTTTTCCAGGCCAAGCGACGGGTGCAATACACACGATAGAAATTCATTGTTGTTTTCTTCCAGTGCCTCTTCAGCCAATCGACAACTGGCTCTGCCGTGACCTAGCTCGTCATATACCACCCGGGGATGCGGAAATTTCATCGGTGACAAAAGAACACCCACGACTTCATGATCATGCAGCAACCATAGTGGGTTGATGACCAATACGTCCTTCAGCTCTGGCTTCCGAAATGAGAGAATATCACATGCATCTGACAGGTGGCTCAGCACTGCATCTAGCAACTCATCATGGCTTTGCAAAACATTTTTGCCAAATGTTCTGAACCGGGAGCTGAGATCTTTCGCTACCAGCTCTGGTAGCTCAGACCGAAGGATCACTGAACTCTTCACAGTCTGGCGAATTCCAGGAAGAACCCTCCGGATGTCATTGCACAAGGCTTCTTGAGGAGGGGCTTTGGCCAAGGCCTAGTATTTCTACCCTGATAGCACTCGTCGGAAGTTCTGCATGTCCTTGGTCCAGGACTTGCGAGCGTCTGCATAGACCAGCTCTCCTCCAAAGTTTAGGTATTGTCCGAAGCGTGCCTTCACCTTGATGTATGACCTCTCCATTCTCTGTATTTGCTTACCACTCGCCATCTCATACCGAGTTGTGATGACAATGGCAGGTTGGCAATTGTTTTGCACAGGTGTTGCAGTGTGGGTGGAAACCTGCCGAGGTTTGTCATAGCGACTGGTGAAAAATGCAGACCATTGCATGGCTGCATCCTCCATCGCAGCATCCGTCATGGTCAACGAAATAACGACGACGTTCACGACCAGAATTTGGTCCTGGCCAATGAAGAGCTGGTTAGCGGACATAAAGTCCTCCTGTCCCCCGAGGTCTAGGATTCGAACAAGTGTTTCACCATCTGAGTCCTGGTAGGTGTTCACTTTGATCTCTCTTGTGCGAGCAAGGAAGTTCTTCTCTCCTTCATCAGCTTGACTTTCCTGGCGGAATAAACCTCGTAGACGTGAGGTTTTCAGAGATTTCATCTAGGTGGTTTTTCCCACTCCAGGTGGACCCGCAACTCGTATGAGAACCGTACTTGGAGCCTGGTACCCGAAGGCGAGCAGTCTTTGGTTGTCCAATGCTTTCTTCAACTTCTGAGCGAGACGATTGTGCCCTCTCTGTGTGGCAATGTCAATCGGAGAGGGCTCCCCTCCACTGGTCGGCTGCATGAAGCGCACCCCCAGCAATGCAAACATCTGCAAGCTCCAAGTCACCAGTGGTGGCTGCTTTTCGCAAGACCTCTTTGATCTCATTCACTGCTTTTGGGAAGGCACCACCTTTGCAAAGCAGTGACAGCAATTGATCTGAAGGTTCTTGAAGTGCCATATGGAAGAGGTCGTTTACAAGCCCTTGATCAGCGGTTGCAGCAGCAGCAGCAGTAGCAGCAATCTCCAGCATTGCCTCCGGAATGGCCTTTTCAACAATGGCTCTGCATACAAACCTCAGAAGGTCTGTGGAGTTGATCTGAAATGCCAACTGAACATGTCTGGTCAGAGTGTTGGCAATCACGCTAGAGTCAGCATGAGGGATGAGGACTTGGGCAGTATTCTTATGTCCTGTGTGTACTGCTAAACGCAGCGGTGTGTGTTGGGCATTGTTCTCAATGTTCGCTACCCCATGCTCATCAGAAGCTTCACAGAACTGTCATTTCTGATGTTCACAGTATTGCGTAAAGGAGTGTTTCCCTGGGAATCCTGATGGTTGACATCAGCACCAAATTTTGCAAGGAGATGCACTTTGTTGGTGTCGCCCATCATAACTGCCCAGTGCAAAGGTGTACGTTCATCACGGTCAATACATGCCATGTTCAATGAGAAGCTTCATAGCATTTCAGTAACTCCTTGGCATACCTTCAGTGAATACATAATGCTACAGACTCTTGTCCACAGCATTCACGTCACAACCGAAGGAGATCAGCAACTGACTGCTTTGGTCATCGCCAATTGAAGCACTGACGTGGAGTGGAGTTCTTCTGGAGGGCAAGGGCGTGCTGCGGAATAGGTCCCGAGGCTCAGGGAAAACGAGCAGTCTCAGGAAAAATCTCCCGAAGCCGCACCGCCTTGCATCCGTCTGTATTCAAGTAGGGAGACCACAGCTTTCAGTGAACTTGGTAAAATAAAGTAGACATTGTAGCTCTGAATCTGAGTGTCTGTCGGTGCTCACCCGTACCCCCTCCCTAGCCTCGAACCCAGCCCCTAATCGCCCACACTTTTCTTGGATTCCATTTGACTAACCACATTCGCTCCTCTACTACCTCTACTAGCTAGCAATGAGGGTCTGGGTTCGAAGCTAACCCCCTCCCCCACCTTTCTCCCAGTCAGTGAAGTTTGACAGGCTGTATGTTTCTATCCCCCTCACCATTAGTTATTAACCACTTGTAGGCTGTGAATTTATCCACGGCACAAGCAGGCACATTTATCGGCTTTGCGCATCCCTGTACCGGCTGAGATTCTCCGAGAGAGAGAAAGAGAGAGAGAGAGAGGAGAGAGAGAGAGAGAGAGAGAGAGATCATCGGAGGGACATTTGAAAAGTGCCATACTTCAAAACTCAAAAGGTTTACCTGCTGTTTTTGTTACTTTCGGTCAAGTCGGCTCAGGCTCGATAATGTGCATCAATTAAAGTGATTTTGTTTCGTTTTTACTAGTGGCTGTTTGGCGTTAATCAGCTGTTTTTTTTCCATGCTGATGTTGACAAAATACCGTCGATTGCATTCAGCGGCAGGAGGAACCCATGGCCAGATGTTCCTCTCCTGCACCCTTCAGTGACTGGAATACGTGACGTCATGGGCCTACTTTGGCATCAAAACGAGGCATGCCATCTAAGCACTTCCACACCGAAAAGGACAGCTGATCTCCTGCCAGTTGAAAAGTGCTCCGCCATGCATGCCGGGAAGGAAAGCTTATATAATGCGCGCGCGCGCACACACACACACACACACACACACACACACACACACAAATGAAAGGATGAATTCTGACCTCCCAAACATCTCCCACAAAGTGTGTGCGTATGTAAAACAACCTAAAACTCGCTGTAGGACCTTACTGGACTGGAGTGGATCGAGTGGTACAGGTACAAGTCTGACGCTGCCTCAGTCATGTGCAGGTAATTCTTTGGGTATAGCACAAAAATTTTAGCACCTTTTGAGGAAAGAAACATTTTACCTGATTTCAGTTGGAGCCTTTTCAGAATGAAGTAACATTTGGGGAGATTTGTTCATTTCCGCGAGCATTTTCTTCATTTCTGCTTGACTTCCCTTCCGCTGGCAAGTATTTATCTACTTTAAAATCTAATCCATTCTATCCCTCTTCCAGTGCATCACCCAGCTTTGGACTGAGACTCGAAATTCCAATGTAGCAACTTGTATGAAAAATATTGATCATGTGAAACAACAGGAAGGAAAAAACCACACAATCTTGCCCAAAGAGCATTTCCACCACGGCAGCTTTGCCGTAAAACTGTATCAGACTAAAGTGAACCCTGCAGTTCTTCTCGCCAGCTTTGGGCAGTGAGACCAAGAAAAGATGAAAAGCAATACTAGCACTGCTAGGGCATCCATTTATATTTCGTCATCTGCTGAGGCCATTTAGTCGCAAACTTAGTTGATGAAGTTGCCATGGTATCATATTGGCCAGATCTACTGAGATTTGGCCAACATAAGGTCACATCACGGCTTCCAGTTTTCATCGATGTAAGCACCTGTAAACACATCACCGCAGCAGCACCATTCAATCAGAAAAAATCAAGTCTCAAGGAGACAATGGACATCAGTAAGAGGAAAAGTGACATCACGGCAACGGAACGAGCTTGTCAGACATAAATTGGTGTCCGCCACCCCATGCGCACACATATACATACATACACACATACACACAGGCTGTCATGTACTGATCATGAGTAGACAGAAGGGAAGTCATGAAGAAAATGGTGCCAGGCCTAGGAATGCAAGATGTGAGGCTTTCCACTAAGGTACACTTGAAAGTTAGTTTCCCAGGGAAAGGCTCGGTGATAATGTGATAATGAATTACAAACTACGTGGATAATGATGTTCAGAAGTAACTTTGATGACCTGTCTAGCACAGGCAACCTTCACAGGTTGCCGATGTTGTCGCTTTCTCGTTGAGAATAAAATCGGAATTGCCTTTGCTGCATTACTGAAGCGAATGCACTACTGTTTTTCTTCAACGAAATCTAACACACATCGAAGGGACCACCAGGCTCTTGATTTTTCAAAATTCAAACTGATGTCTTTTCTTCAGAGGGCTTAGGACCAGCCAGTATTAAAAGGTGTGTTTAGAGAAGGTGGTGACATACCGCAGACATGCTTATTTTCCGCGTACTGCTTGATATTCGGCTGGGGCCATCCACCAAATGGGACGAAGCCAGAGAAAGAAGGGTCGCCATTGTACTGAGAGTACCTGCACAATATGAAATTCAACCTGTAGTCAGTATGGAAAAGACTTCATAACCCCACTACTCAACTTGATGTCATCTCACTGTCTTCTTCAAAAAAAGTAACGAAAAAACTCCAAGATATTCACCGACAACTGGCATATATTTCACTGTGGCCGCAAAACATGTTCAGGTGCTCCATACCTGATTTGGTAGCAAGGAGTAACCATGGTAGCAAGGAGTAACCATGGTAAAATGTGACAGTTGTCTATATGAAGACATGTTCAGTTAGATGTGAAGTCCTCTATGAAGTCATGAGAAGGAACAAACTACTAATATTTTAAAGACCCTTAGAAAATTACTAGATGGCACCCAATTTCTCCCTAGTAGTCCTCAAAAAATTGGTCCCTTCACCCACCTCGTACAACAAAAACCAGTCACTTGGCGAGTGATGAGTCATTTACCGGCAGGCCAAGCTTGCGAGTGATTTGCATTAGATAGTGGCAGCTTGGCGTGTAGAAATTACCACAGTGTGCTATTGAGCAGTACTAGAAATACTGCTCAGTGAACATTGCAATAAAGACACGAATACAACAAAGCAAAGAAAAAATGCAACAGCAAAATAATAGACACGAACAATTTGGACGGAAGGTGATGACGCTACTCAAAGTTACAGGTTGGGCAGGATGCATGAAACTGTGGAGACAAGACATTGAGGCCATTTATGTAACAAGCAACCCACAGTGTTTAGTCATCAGAGTCTTTCACCTCGCACACCAGTCAGAACAAAATTTGAAGCCAAGTTGAATGAGTATGTCCAGCTGCCGATAGGACAGCTAGGGCAGGATTGTTCGCAATTTCGCTCATGGCTTACAAAAGGCTTGGCACTATAGCCTACGGCAGAAAACAGACTACAACATCACAGTTGCCGTTGACATGCCCAGATCAGGCAGGATTTTTTACAGATTTTTGTACGGATTTTTATAAATCGGGGCTCATTTGACCACATTCAATCTTCGGATGATTTTACTTTTCTCTGAATACCTCTCAGGAGATTGTTACATAAGATACCTCTCCAACAGAAACAAACTAACAATACGAAAAGAAAACAGTTCGGAGAAGGACATCTTACTGGACATTGGGAAAGCCTGTGACAGTGCGGCAAATTATAGTAGTTGCGCTTGTCATGACGAAAGAGCCAGATCGAAGCTGCTTGCATGGTACCGAAGAGAGGCCTACCTAATTTGGCGAGCCCACACACCCTGGATTTACTAGCTGTTTGCTGTTTCAACTCCCCCGACAGGCAGTGCAAAAGATGCCCTTCTGCTTGCAATTCGATTTTTGTTGCATCAAGTTATCAACCAAAGATGAGTAGTGCTCCTTCTTGCCAATGCTACGCACAGAGGTAGTGTCTGGCACAGCTACACACCCTTTCTCATTTTCATCTTCGTATAATATTCTAACTGCATTGCCGGGTTCTCAGCTAAGATGTACTTTTCCAATGCAATGAGCTCACAACCTCAGTACACTTGCACGGTAAAGCCGACCGTGTTACGAATGACCGAGCATTTTGAAGGTATGGACTGGAAAGATTCAAACTCTTCTCTTCCCTTTTCTTTTACGATGACAAATTCAACGAAAAATTAACTAGCATAATGTGATAAAATTTATACAGAATAAAATCCTCTATTAGCCTCAGCTTTATCATAAGATGGATTTTCCATAGTGTCCCCAAATTCATCTCAGGCACTTTCCTCAGATATTCTGAGAGAAGAAAAACCTTCCGGGACACAGGGTTCCAATGTATTAATAGATGTACTGATGCATGGCTCAGTGCAACTCTAGACAAAATCCAGGGGCCAAGGTCATCCCTTGCTGGACTCGTCCTGACGGCAAACCTCAATAGACCCGGATGAGCACCTAGTCCCTAGTATACATACATTCATTGAGAAGAAGAGGAAAGAAGTACAACTACGTTCCCCCTCCCCCTGGGCTTCTTCAGGTTAGAAGCCCAGGGGGAGAAACGTTCTTGTACTTCTTTTCTCTTCTTCTCAATTCAAGTCAGCTTTTCTCTCACCTTTTGTATACATACATTACAAATACACTATGGTTCTACATCTCAGTTTTGAGCAGTAGCACTCAGCTATATGGGACACACTCAAGGTGTGAGTTCCGGTTAGGCCAAATCAGGCCTTATTATTTTCGTTATGGAAGGTCAATAACACCTTGGCTTTAGCATCAGGAACAGAGGGTTTGCACTGACTATATCAAAGCAGGCTGTACTAGTGATGTGCTGGTTCCACGTTTTTCAGTTCTTGTATCTCGCTTCTTACTGCAATTTACCGTTCCTACATGTACCTCGGTTGATTCCATCATGACCAACGAACTCATGAAAGAAACATATTCAACACTGCCATGATTACTGATGATCAGAACCTTCAAAGAAGGAGCAGAAGCTTCTCGTTCTTGTTGAGAAAGATGATCATGGACGACTCACAAGCTAGCTCTGGTGAGTTGCTAAATCACTTCTTGGTGCTCATCAGACGAGTTGTACTGAACAAGCACAGTGCATGTGCCTGCCAAACAGCCTCCGGAACCGAAGAACCAACACCCTTTTACAGTTCTCACAGGCATAGTGAGCTCATCACTAGAACCGATAAGCCAACACCGTAACAGCTCTCACAGGTATAGTGAACTCATCACCAAAACCTAAGAACCAACACCCTCATGGTTTCCACAGGCATAGTGAGCTCATTGTCGGATTTAAAACCAGCGCTAGATTGTACTGTGCTCGCACTGAAACAGTTCAAGTGTAGTTCTGATCGACGAGCACACTTAAACTGGAATCATATCTGCAATGAGACTCTTTGGGTTTTGTTTTCCTTGGATATCGCACAGCATCAAGCAAGTAAACGACGGGAATGAGATCTACTAAGCCAAATCAATATACACCTACTCCCATGAATGTGTGTTGAACGGTGGTCAGCAGGTGGAGCATTGGAACAGACTTCAAACTACCTGGTCAAGTTCAATTCTGGAAACAGACTTCAAACTCAAAGAAGGTTAAGAACAGCAGTTCTTAGGACGCGAAGTGAGGAAAGAAGATGTTGTTAAATTTGGAAGACGT
>JAOWAR010213163.1:0-12500 GCA_028571005.1 Clathrina lutea | reverse complement strand
CAAAACTCTAGCAGTCACACGTGCCTTTCACGGGCAGCTCTATTTCCATGGATGTGAAGGCATCATTAGTGTACGGCGATGCACAAAAAAAAGAGGGAAAGCTATTCAACCTGATGAAGGCTGGCACAGCTCAGCCGAACCATCATTCGAGATTCTACCGAGCTGTGACCTGAGAAGACAGAGATTTTCTATATAATAAAAAGACCGTTGTGGGTCAAATTTGCAAAAATGAAAGCCTACTCCCAATTGGCTATCAGTGCTGAGTAGCCTGGTGAAGTGAACAAAAGATGGGGAATTGCTGTTCATACTTAAATTTGATAATATTTTGATCCCTGCTTATAGTGATAAGTCAACGATGGCTCTCATAATATTTTGGGAAACAGGTGTCTTTCCCTTCTGAAATTTCTGCAAACTTCCTAAGTCTGTGCCCCATAATTTTATACTGTTTGATTGATTGTAGAGGTGAGCATTAGTAACGTTACATCATACTAGAGTCTGAGAAAAAAAATGCCTGTCTGTTCCATGCAGGCAGGCTGTTTTCAAACAGCATTCGAATGGACCATGGCATGATCCAATTGACTCTTGACTACAGTTAAAAGCCACCATTGCAGTTTGCTCATCTCGTTGCCAGTATAAACGTTTCAACACATATATGGAGGAAATAAATCGATGAAAGAATATTTGATTGAGCTCACACCCAGGCTGAGACCATGACTCGAACGCACAGCACCAAATCACCTAGCAGTCGAGATGGTGTAGTGGACAGTGATGGTGACTCCCATCTTATAGTCAGTTTAGTGCCTGGGTACGGGTACCGGTCTCAGCCCGAAGTACATGTATATAATGTACAAGCTTGCTCAATTTTTCTTCGTGCTTTTGCAGTATTTTCTCTCCGTCTAAATTCTATGTAATTGTCGCCCACCCTATCACGCATTCAATGGAGCCAAATCATCATTATCACAGTCTATTCTCATGCAAACACGCCAGTCACCGATGTCCCGACACTTACTTTGTTCACAGATCCGTTTGTTTTTTTCCGTTTCATGTTTTGATCTTCCACACTCGGGAAGTAAATCATGTCCGTGTCTTTTCTTTCTCCATTTAAACTTCTATCCCATAACAGCCACACACATCTTTAAGAATACATGTGTCTGAACCGTCCCCTCTTCAGAGAGCAGTTTCTTCAATGGCAAAGTCTTGCAAAAGGACGTATGAAAATGTATTCATAGTATCGGGGCCAGTGGTCAAACATTCATACGTATTCTTCGATCAGAGAGCCCATATATGGAACAGTGTTCACACAGTCCCCACCTGTAGATGAAAATTCTATGCAAAACTGAAAAGCAATGTCGTACAAGTTGTGCCTTACCATAATAGCTGCATACGCTCTGATAAGGTAGCATGTAAATGGAACCATGCATATGAGAAACAAAAGCCCTATGAACTTTACATACATGTATAACAAGATCTTCACAGAACTCATTTGACATAAACTTTCCAGGACAATGAAACCCTTAGTAATTATTCATGTTCAGGGCTGACAGGACTCGTAGCCTGGGCTTGCACAGTCTACCACCGCCAGCCTGTCTACGGTAAAGGCTTAAGTATAGGTGGTCCCCCTGCTTTTACTCAGCCTATTAATTTCCTTGTCCTCAACTAGTTTATCAGCAAAACGGATTTGTGAGTTATATAAGGCGATACATCCTCCGACTCGAAACATAATGTACATCGCGTTTGTTGGCGCAATCACAATTCCTGCACTTGGTCACATGTACACACGAATGAGATTTCCAAACCAAGAAAGAACGCTAAAACTCTAAACAGACTATACGCATGCTGATCATGATACTGACCAGATAAATCAATGAGCACAACCCGCTATCCCCACTCAAAAATAAAAATGGAATGAGACCAAACAATCTGGCAAACATACCACAAAGACAACTTCTTGGAGATCCACGTATACAGCTGGAGTGTAGGGAGGTATATAATATATTGACTTTTGAAGGAGATAAAGGAGCACTCCATAAATTTGACCAGTTTCTGAATACAGCTGAAAGAAATTTAGACATTTTTTTTTCTATTATTTTATTGTGGATGAAGTCCATGACTTTCTTGTCTTTTATGATAGCACATTTCCCAGGTCAGCCAAGCTGACAGGATCTTGGGAAGATGAGGTGAAATTTAGTGGTGAGTCAAGTGGGCTTTTCTTTCCCTTGCGACTTGAGAGCTCCTCCTCGTGCTGTAGCAGCTGGCCCATGAAATTGATGTTCGGCGCAATGGTGGGGCGCTGCTTGCGAACAAACTCATAAGCGTCCCGCAGTGACAGCGACTTGGCACTCATCAGATAGGCAATGCAAAGGGTGGCAGACCGTGACACGCCCCCCACACAATGCACTAGAACGCGTCCACCAGCTAGTTGGACCGAGTCTGGAGGAAGACACAATGAGGAAAGCACCGAGGTCTTGTCAACAGTCAGAACAAACAATCTCTTCATGAAAAAGAATGTATACATCTTTACCCACACGCCCTTCTGGTGTAGCAAAGAGCGATCGATGCTCAACCACCACCGTGTGTTCTTAAATTAAGAACTTAACACCGACTCTCGACTTTGAAGGGGAACGTGCAAGTAGACAATGCCAACAGCCAGCTGTCCCAAAAAGCACATTGGACTGCCTGGGAGTTCACAGCCCACCCACAGTCTTACAACACAATTTCCACTACTCACTGCTCAAAGGGACTGCTCAATAAAGGGAAACATCTCTACCAAGGTCTCACATACTCTAAGCCACAGGGAAAGAAATTGTGCAATTTTGAGTAAGACACCCATCCTTTTTTTCCTTTTTTAAATCGATCTCTGGATTGAAGCTAAGGGGAAATTACTTAATTGTCCTTGGGCTTTGTCTTTTTTAGAGGAAAGGATTCGTAGTGCTAGTGCTCGGCGCAGCTGTAAGGGGGTTTACGCAATGCCTCACAGTGCAGTACAAAGAACAAAGTGCCAGAGGATAACACCCCATTGTTGACCGCACTGTACTGGCAACAGACAGCTGCGCGTCCGCCAAACGTAAAAAACAAGCACCCATTGCCAGGGCCTGCATCTTTCCCTCAGCTCAATTAAACACTCAGCGTTAAACAGCCCCTTCCCTTTTCCTTCCTTCCGACATCGTCCTAAACGTAATCAACAGCAGGAAAGAGGTGGGAGACCGCTTACCTATGAACGTGCACGCCTCGCTGAGCCATGGCGTGATGTCGGCGGTCAGCGTGTCCTCCACGGGGACTTTCTTGTAAGCTAGCTCGGTCTCGAAGTGGTTCACGCAGCTGGTAGAGACGTTGAGGACGGCCGTGACGCCCCGCGAGCGCAGGAGGTCCAAGTCGGAAGCGTGCCGAGCATTTCCCAGAAGGAGATGCGGTAGAATTTGTGCAGGGCCTGCCTCGTCACTGAGGCGGAGCTCGGCCAGTAGCGGGTTGGTCCTCTGCACGCTTGCGGAGCACGAAGCTGAGAGATGGCGGGGCGAGCCGAGGAGAAGAGGTGTGGGGCTGCCGTCAACGCGTCCGTGAGGAGTCAACGACGACGAGCGAGGAGAGAGCGGCGATCGAGGAGAGCGAGGCGACGGCGCGCTGCGGGGAGAGCGGTGGCACTGGTAGCAACTCATTCCGTGTGCGCACGACGAGCGACGAGCCGACTCGCGCAGCGACGGAAAGTCAAAGGCGAAGTCACGAAATCCACCTGAGGCAATAATAAAATTTAAAAAAAGAACGCAGACGGTAGTTTGACACAAAATCAAGAGCGGGTCTATTTGGGACTCATCATCATCATGAGAGCCCGCTCGCCACAAAACACAACGGAAGTATCCGAAAAATGCGTGCCTGTGATCATGAGTAGAAGTATGCTTTCGTTACAGGCCATCACTGGTTTAAAACCAATGGCAGCGGTAAAAGCAAAAAAGCAAAAAGCAACAAAAAAAAAACACTCACCATCTCGTACGACAAAGTCCCTAAGCTAACTGTGTTTCCGACAAAAAGCAAGAGACTTCTAGTGCTTTTTGCTGCCCTCACCTTGCAAGTAGAATAGCTCTCTGCAGTGTGGCTCCAGGCTGCCGGCCACAATTCTCAACGGAGAGCCCAAAACCATGGGCCCGTGGATGTCGGACGTGTCTTCATCGTACAGCACGATGGTCGAAGCAGAAAAGATTCGGTCGCGTAGCTCAGGCGTCAGGAAGTCTCCAATGCTACCCGCCTTTCCCAGTCTGCGGAGCATGAGCGGAGAGCAGGGTATGTTCACGGCCGATTTGACATGACCCTTGTTGTACTGGAGAAACGGGCGAACGTCCACAACAGCCAAGTCGCGCTCTCTCGCGAGCAGCTCCACCAACGCCGAGGACTTTAATCCTCGCACGGACAGCAAGGACATGGCTAGAGGCATATCAGATGTACTGAATAAGCTGGAGACGAGATGAACGACGACGCCGAGATCCTAGAGGGCACACAGGAACACAGAAGAGTGCGAGCAGCGCGAAACTTCCCGTGTCAGTTATTTTACGATCTTGAGAATCGATGTGGAATAATGTCGCAGAGAGCCGCAGAGCGCATCGCGATGCGCCTCTTTTATTGGTAGCGGCGAGTGATGCGCTGACGCGCGCCACGCACCCCCTAGGCCTGGCATGGCAACGCTCAGTGATGTAATTGTGCTATTGCAGTCATCGGTACCGGCGTATGGCCGGTGCACGTGCCAGCGAAATCACGATCTCGATCTCGCGAGGGGGCATGACATCCGATGACATGTGCGTTCCGCCACCGGTACCAGCACGCTACGCATAGCATGCGCACGACACAATGGCATGGTCTAGTCTGCCAACCGCTAGATCTGGCTTGCAATCGACCGGCCCGGCCCAACCGCGGTGGCTTGCTTGCATGACCGCGTACCGCCATATCAAGTTCCTGGCCAACACTGGCCAACGTCGGGTAAAAGTAGCCGATGATCTTACACAGCCACTGCAAGCGCGCGGAAAGACGAGACATCGCCCGAAGCTTCGAAGTGCGTGCCCGCTTGTGAGCGCCGTGATCTGTTCTATGGCTAGAAGTGGGTATTATGTATGCCGGGCCTCTTCCCGACAAACTCGCCCTACCGGCCTTTACCGTCATAACAAGGCAGGAAAAGCTATACTGTCGACCGCTCCTTCGTCAGCAGAATCAACGCACCTATCCCGACACTATTTTTTTCCTTTTCTCTGTTAAAGCGTTTCGCATTTCCGAGTTTTGCTCGTCATGGCTGCTCCGCAAGGGTCATCTTTATTTTTTAATTTCCGCGCGGCCGAACTATGAACTACCGGAACGGGGGTAATATCGACTTGACATGCACAGCGAAGAGAAAAGGCTTGGTGTTCGTGATGTCACCACGACCCGAGCCCACCAACGCATTTTTAGTTTTCATGGGTGAAAGTGATGCATAGCATTGATTTCAGCACGCATATTTTCTTCTTTGGGAAAAGCCGCTTTGCTTTGTCCTGTTTCACGACAGCCCCGTCTAACAACATCCCTACCTCAAGTATTGTATTTTCTTGCAAGTTCTTCTGTAACCGGAGCTTGCATTTCCTTCCTAGTTAATTCATTGAAACATGTCGACGGGGTAGTCTCGCTTTTTTTCCATTGAATTTATATATTATTCTTTTTCTTTTTCTCTCTTTTTTTTTTGTCCGAGCGACTCTTGCCATGCTCTTTATAATCAGCGTGGGCTCTGAGATGCGGGTTGGCTGTTCTTGTAATCTTTTTTTTATTCTCATAAAATATTCAGTTTGACAATGCGCAATCATGATATTAGTTAATGGAAGAGGAGATTTTGCTTCAGTTTATGTTTAGTGGTATCTATGTCTTGTCCCGGCGTTCTTTTTCTTCTGGTTTTCCTTAGTTTTCTGTTGTACTGAAGAGCCCCTCGATTTTAAAGCTACTGAGTAATCCAAGGAATATTGTAGTGCTACTTCTACTACTACTATATTCAAATGGGGGGATCATTGCTGTATGCTCGCCACAGGCGCTCAGGTTCGGGGTGCAAGCCTGATTGTCACAATTGGAGCTTGGCGGTCCCAGAGACTCGAGGCGGTCCGGTCAGTGCAATGGCATCTGCAGTAAAAAAAAAAGAAAAAAAAAGAAAAAAGTTCTTTCAGACTACAGTACGTCCTCGCGGGTGCCATCATGCGTGCGGTAAACGCAAAAGAATGTGCACTTCGGCTCACCTCTCAAGCGAAACGGCACTGACGGTTCTTATTCGGACCCGTCGGACGGATCTACATCTTATATACATCAAGGATGACGCGATGAAGCGGACGTTTCTCATTCATGCATGACCCATCGATCAGTTACGTTTTGAAATTTTGCTGAATGCGATGGAAGGAAAAGTAACTTGACTGATACGACCCGCGTTTCGCCTGACTGAAACTTGCTGCAGAATTGAAGGGAGTCCGATTATACTCACACTGGCTGTAACGGTTTTGTGCAGCCGGCTAGGCCGGCTGGCGGCGGCTGCGCCCGCATTGAGCAGCCGGACACTGGACTCGCGAAAATACGGCTTGGCAGGCGAAAGCCCGGACCGGGTGACTAATTTTAGCTCCTTTTTTTTTTTCTTCTGGAACTCTGCCACTTCTGGCAGCGACTGGCGATGGTCAAAGACAACCGACCAGTTCGTTGGCGGGAGGGGTCATGGAAATCTAGTGGTCCGTAGATGGCGGAAAGGCGGGGCCTGCTCTCATTGGGATATCCTATGGTGCAACTTGCAACATTGGATTATTATAAGTTGCAAGATCAGTGACGAAGACTAGCGAGAAGGCATGCCCACATACATGTAGATCTACATGTATAAGCTGCAAGCTGCATGCACCTGAGCTGATCGAGATGGACCACCTTGCATCTGGTGGAGAAGTCGATCTGGGCAGGTCGAGCCGCCACTTCGAGGTCTGCAAAGCTTGAACAAAAGCCCGGAAACGAAGTTCACTGGGACCGCAGATCGCGAGGCGGAAAAACCTCACAGCTGTTGGGCAAGCGTGCCACTCCCAGTTGCCAACGGATGAGTTTTCAAGTATGCAAAAACGCTGAGGAATGAGAACTTGCAGTGAATGTCAGCTGCCTAAGTTGTCCATCGAGCGGAGCGTGGAATTGCGAGCTGCCTGCCGTCAGAACTTACATCGTCGGAAAGGCAACGCCACAGCTAGCTAAGCATGCTTGGTAGTCCCCACAGCAACGCATCTGCTCAAGTATATTTAATACCACTGATCTACCCAGCCGCCAAAGTGTCTATCTTGCACTCAGCCAAAAGGGAGCAAAACTCTTACCGGTATTCCCCTGCCCGTGGACGGATAGGTCAAGTTCCAAGTTGGATTGGCTAGCAGCGGGCATGCAGCTAGCTGGGAGATCTCCCATCCCGCTCCACAGTCACATGACGGAAGAGCTTTAGACCAGGGATCTATTCCATGTTCATGTACACGCACTTTCACGGTGCGAGTCTCCCTACCACGCACACGCACATTTCTGAGAAAGTTCACAGCCGCGCACCACCAACTTCGCAATTTGCCATGCGCCAAGCAACGCAAAAAAAAAAAAAAAAACAAGCTGTCAACCAACGCCCATGTGCAATGCTTGCCATTTCAAATCCATAATTTTTGGCCTGTTCAGAACGTCTGCCAAGTGGGCTCAATGCCGTAAAAAAAAAAAAGAGTGTGTTGAGTTTGTCTCCAGATAGCTCGAACGGTTGCAAGACATGGTTCCAGACGGACCCTCGTTTGCAAGTCTCCGCAGTCCCGGCGAGCCGGCATTAGCATAAGCCTCTCCTAACCCTTCTGGCAAAAATTACCTTCAAACCATAATTCTGAGATCGTGCTGGCTCGGCCACATGGGGTAGACAGGATGGCTTTGTTCCAGACGGACCCAAACGAGTCTCCGCAGTCCTCGAGCCGGCCGGAGCAAGAGCCGTCCTAAGTCTCTCCTAACCCTTCTGGCAAAAATTACCTTCAAACCATAATTATGAGATCGTGCTGGCTCGGCCACTGCTGACACCAGCTCGAGAAATCGAACGGTGAACAGGTGAGTTTGATGGGCATCAATCGCGTTTACGTCATGCCATCCTCTCTCGTTTAGTCTGGTTCAATCGGTTGATCTTTAATGGCAATCCAGTATATCTGACTGAGTAACTTTCTTTACACGGCTTCTCTCCCCGTGATTTTATTTTCGTTCGAACAGCCGTGCCTGGCAGTATTATGAACTTTTGTGTCCGCATGCCCGATCACCTGTATGTGCCGATCAAAGTTGTTCTCTTCTGTATTTTGCGTCGACTTGCTCTGACGAGTTACCGCTTTTCCGTCCTTTTTATACCGAATTCCCCGCACTTTCCTACACTCACTCGAATGGCTCCCGGCGCCTGCAACGGGCTATGTACATGTACTTGTTCCGCAATCGAAAATAGTTCATTGCCATGGGGTTATTCTCGTTCTCCGCCCAGTCCTTTACTTATAATAAATTATTGTCTCTGTAGGTATACATACTTCGTGTGCTTTCGCCAGTTTCAAGGCGAATATAGCACCCTTTTTTTACGTCTTGTCGTTTGATCAACTGTTGCAAGCTTCACGGTCGGCCAGCTGCATCATGAGCTGCGCCATCCCTCTTTGGCCAAACCGGCGCGCTCATGATTCACGAGCACTAACTTACCTGGCAGATCTACAGGCTGGTAGAGACAAAAACCCACAATCGGGTCAAATACTGAGAACGCCAGGCCGGTGATTGAAAAAAAAAAAGTCAACAAGCACACGAATCATGCTAAAATCGCGCAGTTCAAAGTGCTGCTTCCGGAAACGAAACATAATTGCTGTGAAGAGGCACTCAGGCCAGAACGTGCACCAGCCGCTTCTTTTTCCTTTTTCCGCAATCTCCGTGCCCATCTAAACAAGAATTTGAAAAAAAATTTAACGGTCAGTGTCCAGATGTCCTTTCAAGTCAGTGTTCTCGAGATCTGCCCTCCCATTCCCCGGCAGACTTAACTGCATGGGGTGAAGCGACGAAGCGAGTACCAAATGAATGCTACTTGCCTTGAGTCGGTTTCACTGAATGAGAGCCGTGAATCGTCGGACTTGAAATTACATCGGGTGGAATTTTCTTTGTCAAGTGCTGCGTCGCTGTCATTCCAGGCTGACTCAGTCTGTTTTGTTCTATCTTGACAGTTTGTTCATTCGCTGCCACCCGGGCCACCACGGCGCCTCGGCCGCGAAGTTTCGGCGAGTTATCGAACTGAGCCAGACCATAGACTACGCGCTATATCAGTATATTATGTTGGTTATGAAGACTGATGAACTTCCACGCGCTCTACCAAGCCACATTTTCAAAACGTGTAGATCTACATAGCCGGACGTCCGCTGAAATGGAGGAACTTCAAGTTGGGGACAGACAATCTGCCAGGGTACGAGACTATAGTTACTATGCAGCTAACCAACCACCGGTTTCTCCGATCTTCGAAGCCATGTACAGACCAGTCAACTGTCATGTTGTCGAGCAGGGTCGAACGTCCCAAAAATAAATGTGGTTCACGTCGACGGAGCAGCCTCCGCGAACTACACATAGATCTACATGTAAGTGTCAGATATGGGCAAGTCGTCACAGATCTAGACCCGCTCGCTTCATGTTAATATTTTTTGGTGGTCACGTCTATTCTGGGAACAAGAACGATAGGTCGGCGCACCGATCGCCATCGACAACTCGTACACTCACTTGGCAACAAGTTGTTGCGACATGGTTCAATTCAACAAACGTTAACTCGACCTACACGTGGCAAATGACTAGAGTGAGTGGGTACGGGTGCTTTACGCTGGAGTCTGTCGGGCCACAAGCCCCATGACTGAGATCTGACAGGGGCGAACTGACAGGGGCGAAGTCTGGCAAGCTCTGCAGGCGGGCCTGGACGAGCGCGTGCACGTACGCCCTACAGTCAGCCGACAGTTGTGGAGGCCTGGCTTGTCAAGGAGGTCCATTCTGCGGTCAAAGTAGGAGGCGGGCGACGCCACGTGTCTCTTTTGAACAAAGACGGCCGTGACCACAGTGAAGTGGTATGCGCGCTCGAGACGAGCTCCGGCGTCGGCGGCGCACAGGCGCTGCCACCGGTATAAAAGATGGGTGAACTCCTCATACATCATACGTGTAGGCACTCAAACTCGCACGCCCCGAAATGCTGACGGGAAAGATCTGAAAAGCTTCGGTGGAGATTCATGCTCAGTATTGAATCTTCGCACTCTACGGGCCGCCGGGACACCTTCCCTTCGGCGGCCCACGGGTACATGAAAAGGGATGGCTATTTTGATGAGGAACCTCATGCCATAACATAAGCGTGAAATGTCGACGCTCTGAGAAGGGATTTGCGCATGCGTAGTTCAGTTTCTGAAACCGGAGAAAACCAGCAGAATACATTTTTTTCTACTATTAGCGGTGGTGCAGTTTTCGCACGAGAGGACACAAGGCACACGGCAGAAATTTCCTTTCAGCGGAGTCTCCGGGAGAGCCGTTTACAGTTGAGGCACGTGGGCCGCAGGAGCTGCCGCCAACTTTCTTTTCTCAGACCAAGATTGCGCCTCCATTGTGACCGGTCAACGCGGGCTCGAGATCATGAGTAAACACGGCGTCGATTAAGAAAACCCCACTTTATCCGGCTTCATTATTGTAGTACAGAAATTATCCAAAGTTCGGACCTCCTGACTTATAGCAGCTGTATTGCAGTGACTGCTCTCCTGAAAAGTGGAAGCTTTGGCACTGCATCCTGGTCGAGAGGAGGCGTTCTCGTACTATTAGAAATTGAAGAAAGAAGGGCGATACATTTTTGAAGGCCCTCGGCGTCATCGCTCAGAATCAGCACAGCCGAAACTGCCACGACTTGATGAGCGCTCTGCCACTGGTACATATCTATTCACGGCGGTGAAGTCATAAGGGAGAACGTGCTTGCCGATCTGATCGATTCAGTAGAATTTGACTCATGTGCCTTCGTATGGCGATTCATTGACATCCATTTTGCTCTATCTGGATTCGCCAGTGAAGTCCAGCACCGCGGCCGCGAACCTGGCGGCAGGACATCTAAATTCATGGCAAGAAGCAGTTTTTTTTTTTTTTCTGATTAGGCACCATGTGGAAAAGATGAACTAGACAAACGAACTGAGACGGAGAAAACGTAGTAGCAATACTGGAATACGAGAGAATTAAGGACCAACACACACGCACACACACACAATTAAAAAAAAGAAAAAAAAAAGAAAAAGAAGAAGAAACCACTATGGACCGAAAGTGACCAAAATCGAATAGGTCTAGTTGAAGGAAGATATAACTGCGAAAAGATTATGATGAACAAGTTAGATCGGTGGCAAGCCAATTGCGCCCATCAATGTTGCGTCAAAATGGCGCAATGATGAGGCGTCGTTTTTGATACCAAAGTGCTCTCATGCGCCATTTTATAACACCGAGATACCTGGTGGAAGGTTGCGGAGAAAGTTAGTGGTCTAAAAAATGTGTCCTGAAATATGGAAGTGGGGTGGTAGTAGCCGGACCCTTGACCCACGTCTCTTGACCCTTGACCCAAGTCCCTTCGACCCTTGACCCACGTCGACAATTATGATTTGACCATATTTATATTTGGCCAACGGCCTGCAATTAGGAATGTCAAAACACTGAGAGCTTTAAATCCACTTAATGATAAGTTGCACAAAATTAATAAGGATTATCCAATAGCAGAGCTGATCATCGAGAATTCCTTTCTACCCAAAGTTAGTATGATCAGTGAAGAGAATACAGTTCCATCAATTATTGACAGTCCCAGACTTAAGGGATTCATCTCCAAAAAAGATACGGAGCAGACAAAATTGAGTTTGAGCTTGAGAAAGGCGCAATCCCAGCAGGTAGTGATTTCCATTCAAGAATGGAGACAACGATGACAAGTGGCGAGAAGTTTTGGCAGAACGAAATTGAAGAGGACATGGACCATGAAGGGCAGATGATGTTCTGGCAGGCACGGACGGAATAAAACACATTTGCAGATATTATGGGACTCTTGGTTTTAAGGTAGGCAGGCAGGATACTGTCAATTTTCATTTTAGAACATTGGATTCTTTTCTTCAGCATAAATTCCTCACTGCATATTCTTTGAAAATTTATCATAACACTGGGGGTCATGGACTAAGTTCATTTTTCAGCGTACCACATGAAAGGAATGCGCATGCTAGCTTTTTGGAATTGTCATGAAACTTCTCTATCATGAATTTCAGCTATTGAGCTAATGTTGCTCTGTAGTGCCGCAACAATAAAGAGCAACTCACCGACACCAGTACAAGTTAAGAGTCGATGTTTCGACCTAACTCTGCAGGCCTCCATCTTCAAGCCAACACAGTAATCAGAGCAAATCCCTAGCTCCCGTGAACGCGCGCGCGAGAGAGAGAGAGGGGGGGGGGGGGGGAGAGAGAGAGAGAGAGAAAAAGAGAAAGAATGAAAGG
>JAOWAR010213052.1:0-14680 GCA_028571005.1 Clathrina lutea | reverse complement strand
GATCGTGAGCCTGAAGATGAAGGCAAATGGAACTGTCCTTCCAGGAAAGAAAGTAAGTCTTCTCTCCCAGTTGAGCGACCAGCGTTCTTTTTTTTTGTTTGTTTCAAGGCCTTCTCTTTTAATTGCGAGATCATGCTCAAGACTGCCTTCTGGTTGCTCTCAACGTCCAAAAGAGCTGACAGCCAGCCATACAGATCACTGCCTGGGAGTTTCTCTTCTTCCCTCACTGACTGCAGTTCAAGGGCAAGACCTACAGGAACAGTATCTAGCTTCAGGAGACCGTCAACGCCCCCTTCTAACAACAAATCTACGACTCCATAATGCACCATGAAAGGCCTCCCTTTGTCTTCCTCAACCTCCATTCTCGTAACAATCACTGTACCTTTGCGCTTTCGGAGCCCGGAGAGAAAACTTCGTACCTATGCAAAACAGGGATCAAGGGATCTGAAAATGAAGTCGGTTTTCCCATACTCAGAAGTGCAAAGCCTGAAATTTTGGTTCCAAACCTACCTCAAAATCGTTCGGTATGTTCTGCTTGTCGTACGAAGATGGTTCAAACGGGTCTAGGTACCTGAAACTGTCGACAAGAAGCCACAAGAAGTCGATTTCTTCTCGGGCTTGTTGCACCCCCTCAGCAGATCGATTCCTGACGTCACTGTCCGCGAAAGGCATGTGCCATGCATCGAGATCGCGAAGTATGCGTAACCAAGGCCTGCACCTCGACATGGGCGCCATTTTGTTTTGACGTCAACTCTGACCTGCCTAGCCTTAGAACTCCTTTTCTCGTCAAGCCCCAGCCTGTCTGCCTGTGATCATTGTCAATATGTATTCTAATGGATGAAATAGATGTGGAAACATCTGCATTGGCTTGGAAGTATGACATAACCACTTAGACCTCCTTGCCTCCTTGGGCATGGTGGTGCCGCTAACTTTATTTTTCTGTTGTTGTCGGTTTAGGATGGGTCAGTACCTCTTCAGGGCCCGGCCTTGGAAAGGTATTTGAAATCGTGCGGTGAACTTGTTAGAGGAGGGGCGAGTCTAAGCAGTGCATGCAAGGTTGGTGGATGTTGTACATTTATTTTGGAAGAAAATTTGTGATGGTTTGGCCTGATCGTCCGTCTGTTTCTGTATGGGGGTCTCTCTCTGTCCACTTGCCGTTTCTCTCTCCTCTCTGTTGTCTCTCTCCCTCTCTTTCTCTCTCTCTCTCTCTCTCTCTCTCTCCCTCCCTCCTTCCCTTACATGACTACCCTTCTATTCCTAGCTTAATGGTTTTCACTGCAACTCCTTGCAATGATCCCAACTTTCACTTCCCAATCTCATCATGGTCTCTGCTGAGATTCTGTAAAATACAGCTCTGGTGCAGCTACATTAGCTGAATGGTAAAGCTGACAGTGACTGGAAAGTGGAAAAAGGGAGAAAGGAAACCTCCATTGATAACTTGAAACAAACGTAAAAATGAGTAGCATAGAACAGTTGCATTATTGAAACTGTTGCAAAGCATGTTGCATTATTGAAACTGTTGCAAAGCATGTTTCCTTGCTCTCTTGTTTCTATTTTTAGACGGCAGGTTTGTTTGCTACTGGCTCTGTGCCTCCCTCCTCGGCTGTCCTACGACTTGGTGGCCCACCAGGTTCTGGAAAGTCAACGCTGACCAGCACGCTTCGGAAAGGTCGAGTCCCGGGCATGTTTCGCTTCGAAAGTCGACCAGACAGTGCAGACGCCAAACTGCACAAGCGAACAAAGGGCCTTCGATGCAAGCCTTGGTCAGATGGAGAAGGAAGTGATTTCACGATCATGGACCTTGGTGGCCATGGTGAATTCTTCATGAGTCACCAGGCGATCATGGCTGTGGACGGCACACCATCCGTCAACGCCATCGTCGTCTCATCGACACTGGAGAGGAGCAACATAGAGGCAGAAGCTTTGAGATGGGGCGCATTCTTCGCTTGCAGGGTACGGCCAAACGCCATTCGACCTCACGTCCTGCTGGTGGCGACTCGCGATGACAAAGCAAGCGACAAGGAGCGACAAAATGTCGTGGACGTGCATGACAAGCTCATGCATGCGTTTGCTGACTACTTTACCTTCGCCGAGACACCACTATTTGTCGATGCTCGCAAATCGTGGGATGACAGCATGAGGAAATTGCGGCATGTTCTTCACGATCTTCATCAGCAGGTGACAGGGGTACGTTGCTTTTCAATTGAAACAAAACGAACTGCGTAGTCCCAAAAGAATCATACATGGCTGTAGAACAGGTTTGTAGGCGAGTATCTTCTGTAAGCTGAGACGCAAACGTTAGCCAGACAGAAGTGCTGGCAAACGGGCTTGTGGTTAGGGTGAAAATTTGTGTTGAATCACATGTATTCAAGCTTTGAAAGTTCGAGCCCAGTCGTTTAAGCCTTTCGATGATAATGATCCTACTTTGGCAGAGCTTGTTGAAAATTATTGCTCTCAGTTTCTTTATTTCTGTATGCTTTTCCAGCAAGGCTGCCATGTTTATGTTGACAATGTCCCCCAGTACTTGGTACTCCACGTTACAGCAATCTCATGTCTGTTCGTGCAGTCTGCGCCTCCACAGCCCCTTGTCTGCAGAGCTATTGAGGACCTCCTCCCAGAGCTAAGGCAGTTGGCACAGAAGCCGGTCATCACCAAAGACAAGTTTCGGAGCTCGGTGGCACACTTGACTCACAAGTACAAACTGTCAGGACAGTGTGGGAAAGAGACGGCAATCTCCGCTCTGGAGGCTACCATGCCCAACGACCTCCTCGAAGATGCTTTGCTGTACCTGACGAAGATGGGGAAGGTACCCCTCAAATGATTCCTGCCTCAGCACTTATTAATTTGACATTCCTCGCGGAATGGAAATTATCAGCTTTGAGAAAGTCGAGCTAGCTTCAACGGGTCCCAAGCAGCTACGTGTGTTTTTTTCCTCTTCAATCGATGGTCAAATTCTTAGTAAATGATTAAAATATTGCTGTTTATACGGCAGAGGTGTTGGATTTAGCTTAGTCTGCATTGGTTTCTATATCTTACCCAGCTGCCGGAACTAACCATTCCCAGCGAGGCATTCCTACACAAAATGTTCTGTTTGGGTGTTTTCACTTTTGAAAACAATATAAAGGGGATTGCTTTTTCTTTTTCCTACCAGGTGGTTGCCTTCCAAAGCTCCGATCTTGCAGACTATGTGATTCTTGACCCAACATGGGTCTACTCAGATCTTGTTGGACGATTGCTGGCGTGTCCGCCACTGCCGCCGCCATTCGTCAATTACGACAAGAATGGCTATGCTAGCCTGGCAGCCGTTCACACAGCTCTGCAGACGGGAGCTGCATCCGGTGATCTTGCTGCCAAGATTCTTCACAACCTCGGTTTCATTATCATTCGGGCAGGCCATGTTTTGGTTCCGGCGAAGCTCATGATTGATCGCCCAGTCAGAGCGTGGCCGCCCGTGCCAGCGAAGAAAGCAGCGACAACAGCTCATTGTGGGCGGCGTTTGCAGTGTACAGGAGCTGCTGGCTTATCATCGGCGCTGTTTCCTCTCGTCCAAGTCCGCCTTTACCACCGCTTTGAGGACGAATACCAGGATCAGCTGCCGCTGTGGAAGGACGGCATTCGAGTTGCCCCCGGAGACAGCCAAGGCGCCGAGGCAATAATCGAGGCTTTGCCATCACAAAGGTGAGGCAGAGTGCCATGCATTCTTCTCCAGTTTGTGAGGTGTCCAGTGTAGGTGCTCTGTAATCCCCACAGCAGAATTGGGGGCTGCACTTCGAAAAAAAATACTGGAAAACATGTTCTGACATGAACAGGAACCAAATGCTCCCATATAACTCAAATCCAAGTTGAAGTGACCTTCCTGACAATTCTTCATCGTTCGATTTTTGTCCTTCATACTTCTGGAGTTGTCACATGAGTGGCATCCATCTGAGTTTCCAGTAATTAGTCCGTCGTGTTATGTCGGATCAAGTCAAGGTACTGGTGTCGAGATCATGGGGGGGGGGGGGGATTTATTGGTAAAAGTCGATAAAACATAATCATGGCTGAAATGAGCCACACCATTACACTGCGTGTGCAAAGAAGATGTGAAGTCTGAAAACAGGTGTTTTTTTTTGTTTGTCTTCTTTGATTGACATAGCTATGGCCTGAACACCACCTCCTCACAAACTTCACCCGATAGCCATTGCAGGCGAATATTCCTGTTCTTTTTGCCTTTCATCATATTTTTCATCACCATTCAAGTGTCGAAAGAAAAAAAAAATAATAATAATAAAGAAAACTGTGAGAAATGAGCAAGCAGAACATTCATCACTCAACTCAGTGCACGTCTGATTACACTCAAGTCTTTATGTCTTACATTGTAGGTAGGTTTGCTTTAGGACCGGATGTTCCAGATTCTATTAGATGTTGTTTTTTTTTCTCTATATTAATTTCATCCCTTTGTCAGGGCTATCGATGTCCTCGTCCGAGGTGACGTTGGCAATGAAAGCGGCTGCTGTGATCTGCTGAACCGGCTCGTTGCCATCATCCAGGGCATAGCGGAGGACCTGTCTCCTGGGTCTCGGCTGGAAAAGCACTACATCAGCAGGCAGAGTCTCATTGAGTTGTCCTCATCAGATGTTCCAAGTGGACCTGTTGTAGTCTACTCCTGGCAACGTGTCCAGGAAGCTCAAGTCAGTGGGACTTTCGTCACCGACGCTCTGCACTCCCTACGGCCAGAGAGCACAGACGATTTGCTTCTGACGGACGAGGAGTTATCGGGTGAGCGGAGAAACAAAGTTGAAGTCTGTTGCTCTCATTTTCACACGGACACATAGATTGCTAGATTTCAGTGAAAAGGGCATGGGCCAGAAACGGAAGACAAGAGAAGATCGGTAATTGACTGAGGAATAATACAACAGAGAGAGAAATACGCTAACACCAGCTGTGTGAGACTGTGGGCAAAAGTGATATGAGGCGGGATTCTCATGATGATCATCCTCCTTTGCCGAATTGAAAACCTTACTTGTTCTTGACCGTGACTTCCCCAGCATTCACTGACTCCTGTCCCTCGACCTTTGGTATCCTTTCGTCACGTCAATCGTTTTTTTTTTCCTTTCTCTTCCGCTTCGTTTTCTGTCGCCAGTTGCCAGCTCCACCATCCCGCACCTGGGTATTCCTCTGTCCAGTAGGGCACGCGTGCTAAGCAACATCGCCAGCTTCTTCGCTGACATGTCACAGGTTGTTGCTCTGGCTTACTACCTCCTGGAAGGGGTGGGCCTGGGAGGGGAGGCATTTGTGGAGAGCTTTTCTGCTCCTGGAATTGTCCTCTCCCTACCCCAGTTAGCCTTGCACGTCATGCGTGAGTGGTGTAAGCAGAAACGTCAGGCGGCGTTTGGAGCGAATCTCCTGGAAGTGTTACGACGACCAACTGTTTGTCCGAGAGCTGCGGACGAGCTCGAGGTGCGGCTTGTTCCAGTGTCTCGTCGAGGTGAGATCGCAGAGACGTTCATCAGGCTGTTAAACGCTCGCAGCGGCTTAAATTTTTATGTAGGTTGCCATGTGCACACATTTAAAACCTTGACTTTGCCCGTCCGCCGTCACTATTGACCTATGCATGGCCTGTTGAAGTGTGACAGGATAAACACCGAAGAGTGGTTTGCAAAGTGTTCTTGTCTTCTTGATTCAGGACTACCTTTTCTTTGTGTTCCAGACGGGACTCAAACTTCCTTCCGCGGTTGCCGTCTCAAAGAGGGTATGCCGCTCATTTTCGAAATCTCCCAACACTTCTGTCACCATGAGTGGGTCTGTGCTCTGGCAGTGTACCTGTTAGAGGGTGTCGATATGGGCGGAGAGGCTTTCCTCTCCAGCCTGGCTCCCAGTGGAAGCGTCATCCCACCACAGGAGGCCGCTCGCAAGGTGTTGGTACACTGGTGCAGACGCAAACCAGCTCACGCGTACGGCGAGGTCCTTCATGAAGTTCTGCAACGTCCTACTGTGTGTCCAAGCATTGCTGCAGCCTTCAGGTCAACACTCCTAGACTAGGAAAAGGTGAGATGAACTTCAGTGCGGATGGAAAAGAGGTCTCATCCTGAGACAGTAGCTACTCTTTATCTTACCAAAAGGTTGTGTAATCTCTCACTGGATCTTTCACAGCACTCACCTATGTTTGCGATTTGCTCGGTCTCAGTGTCTGACTAGCACACCAATGCTTCAGACTTTCATATCGCCAGACATCTCATCCATGTGCCATACACCTGAGTACTAACACTTGCACATACAATGTTATGAGAGTACTGCTTGTTAGAGCTCTGGGCTCACTTGGTAAACTGTCCGTCATTTTATGATGACCACTGTCGAGTCACCTGTCCTGGCTGGAATTGCTCTAACATAAAGCACAGAGCTCATACCAGTGTCATTGGATATCAGAATTCATTGTTTAGCTGATGCCTGCACTGTTGTCAATGTAGACCCCCCCTCTCTCTCTCTCTCTCTCTCTCTCTCTCCATATCTTGTCAACGGATAAATGTATCAGTCACGCATGCACAAAACTCCAGTCCCTACAAGTGGCAAGTATCCATCACAGATTATCATTGTTCGTTTACACTCCTTGTTGCAGCCTCGCATAGATTTACACTCCTTGTTCCAGCCTCGCATAGATTTACACTCCTTGTTCCAGCCTCGCATAGATTTACACTCCTTGTTGCAGCCTCGCATAGATTTACACACCTTGTTCCAGCCTCGCATAGATTTACGCTCCTTGTTGCAGCCTCGCATAGATTTACACTCCTTGTTGCAGCCTCGCATAGATTTAGTGATTGCTAATGGTGTTTGACTTCACAAAGCCTTCACAACGCCAAAAAATGGCACATGGATTTCATGCATTTTTGGCATTGTTGTCTGTGTTGCTACAGGGGACACAGTCAGGTGAATTCAAAGATTCTAATTTGTCTCCTGGAGCACTGACAGCTGCAGAAATCCCACCACGATGTACGTTTGTACATCCAGAATCTGATTCTTCCTCTCTCTCTCTACCACGATCTTTCTTCCTGGTAGAACATTATTGACCTTTCTCCACCAAATGAGCTTTTTCTCTAATTAATTCATTTCTCAGTCCTCGTACAGAAGTATTACTATCACTGCAATCTGTCCAAATGATTGCCTTTGTTGATGACAGCGATTTAAATCTCCAACATTAGGACTCCTGTTGCTCTAAGGTATTTTCTCCGATATGTGATCATGCGTGCGCTCAGTGTTCTTCAGAATCGTTCAATAGATGGGAAGCTTCAAGCGGCAACGATAATTTTGAGGTCAACTCAACTTTAGGATTTTTGGACGTCCATTTTTGGCCTTAGTATCAACTAGAGCAGACGAAGACCAGGACTAGTAGATGGCTTGACCATTGACGAGTGTAACTTGAAGAGTTCAGCTCGACTCCATCATGCACTACTGGGAATTTCAGATTTAAGGTCAGGGAGTGCTGGCTTGTGGGATAATCGCAATAGCACCACGAAAAGACAGGAGTCTTGGAAATCTGTTAAATTTGTGTTGCCCATACATCACGGCTCCGCCCGTGTAATGATAACAAATGAAGTAGACAATAATTTCTGAGCACAGAGCATTAAGGGTTGATCAAGGCCGAGCAAATTAATGGCCTCTGCCTTCACTTGCTCGATGCCAAATGCAAGTAAATGTTTCTACTTAAATTATCCTAACGTTTTGGTCCTAGAAAATGGCAATTGTGTACCAAGAAATGCTTCGGTGTTAAAGAGTGAATGAGATGTGTCAAATGGGAAAATTCTAAAAAAGCGGTGTTGGGAGATGATTATTTGGACGTGCCTGAGCGAGCCCCTCCTGGTCATTTCAATGGTGGCGTTTCTGTAAAATTATATGTACGTTTTGTAGGTATGTGTGTTTGTGGCATGTTTGTCCGAAAATCCCTCTCATCATCGGCGCAGCCACGCGTCAAGTGAAGTGGGCGCATTTTCGTGTCAGTTTGCAAGGGTAGTCCGAGGGCGTATGTCAATTGTAACAATTGCTCAAGCTTAGGATTTATTCTGTTATTGAAAAAATGCATATGCCCAAGGGCAATCCTAACAATGACAACAGACACTTGGGTAGGCACAAGAACGATTAATTTTGCCAAACGTTTCGCTGCCTACAGTGTCGTCAGTGGCAGTAAGAATTTGTGGTCATCAACGGTAGAATTTTTTTTTTGCAAAACTAAAAAGACTATACAAAAAATTTTCTACCGTTGATGACCACAAATTCTTATGGCCACTGGCAATGCTGTAGACAGTGAAGCATTTGCCAAAATAAAATCGTTCTTGTGCCTACCCAATGAGCTTTTTCTCTAATTAATTCATTTCTCAGTGTCTGTTGTTATTGTTGGGATTGCTCTCGGGCATCATTTTTCAATGACGGAATAAATCCTGAACTCCAACAACAAGAGAAGCATCAAAAACCTCTTTCAGCATTTTCAAACAATTGTGCTTGTCAATCGTAATGATTGGTCGTCACATGCTCTGAGTGCTATACCATTGAATACCACAAAGGCTCGCCCCAGAATGCTCTACATTTGTGCCTAGCGTATGCCTGCATTTCCAGCTCCATGCGTGGAATGTCAACTATAAGAAAGAGGGTTTGATGTTGACGAGAACTGGGAAAAGCTGAAATGTTGCCTTCCAAAACATTTGCCACGGAAGAGTAAGAATGACGCAGCAAGAATCTTATCTTCTCAGTGATCTTTTCATGATGTGCCATCTAGTTTAACTTTATTTAGAAAGGGAAGAATAAGAAACGTTCGAAACGTTTTTTTAAATATTGTCTTATTCTAAGAGCTGAAGAAGCCCAGTGGGCGAAACGTTCTTTTAAATATTGTCTAATTCTTCCCTTTCTAAATAAAGTTGAAAAAATTCTCCAATTTCTACCTGACCATCTAGTGATTGCACTTGATGGCACATCATGTAAAGATCACTGAGAAGATTACCATGTGCACAATGTATTTCAATTTCTCGGACGGACAGTCCTTCAACTAGAAAATTGTTGTGTTATTTTTGAATTCTCTGTTAGTCTTGACAACTGTTTGCGAAAGAATACACACAGCTGAAGTATGCAGCTTGAGATTACTGTTACAAAATACCCACGGCGAGTTGAAAGTTGAAAGCGCCATCAAAAGAAAAAAATGAGGTGGAAAGAGAAAGTTGTTCTCCAAGTCAATGTCACGAACGTATCAAATTGTATCAAATTCTAGTTGTTGACGACTCTAAGTGAAGTGAAAGGAGACCAATAAGACAGCGAAAAACTGACCGGTAAAGAGAGTCATCGCTTCTTGAGGACGTTGCGGTATGTAATACCGTCAACATCAGCTGAAACAATTGCAATGTAGCGAGAAGAGAGAAGAGGCTGGGGTTTCTCTTTCATATAGACTGTTAATTGAAGGACCGTTTACAGCGATAGCTATCTCTACGGACTGCTCTCGAGCAGAAGAAACATTGTTGCTGTTTTGGCAACGTGCGTTGCATCCACTTCACCCCTTGCTGTATCTGCTATGGAAGCCTTTCTTCCAGGTGCAGAAAATGGATGCAAAAGTGGATTTCTGAGAGATGATGCAACAGATGCTGAAGTTTCATTTCTTTTCAGTTCTCCGAACGGAATGTAATCAACTCAAGATGGAGATGGAGTCTTAGAAGTCAGGTTAGAAGATATTGTAGATAAGCTTTCATGCCAAAAGCGATTAAGTCTCTTCCACAATGAAGGAGACGATTTTGTTGAGCTCCGCAGGCTACGCTGGCTTTTACGATGTGATCGCTTAGCAAAGGTTGTCCTTCTTTGTCCCATCCACATGGACCTGCGCCCGTAGCATCTTCGCCTGGACTGGTAAAGCACCTTCTGCCATGCTTGCAGCGTGTCTCTGGTAAGGACCCAACTGCAGGACACACAACCCACGACTATGATTGATAGTATGGGTCCGAGGAAGACAGCCAAGTTTGGTGATGGAATTACAGGGCAAATGTCTGGCTGACAACTGAAGATGCGACACTTGAGTGCTTCAGTACTTTCGCTTCGCCAGGTCCTCCAGCCAGCCTTAATGTACACACCAAACCCAAACTGGATCTGGACAGTCAACAGAGAGAGAGAGAGAGAGAGAGAGAGAGAAAGGGGGGGGGGAGCAATAAGTAATTTTTCTATGAAACTGAAATCTCCAGGAAGAAATTGAACCATCAAACTTATTTCTTTTCTGCATTTCCGATTGGCACAGACCGAATTCGAACCTGCGACGATACCGCGCCTAGCTGAACGGAAATCCAGGTGTCGATTGCTCTGAGCCGGTGGATTGGTCTGAGCATTTGACACCAGGAGTTTCGTTCAGCTAGGCGACGTTTTGTCGCAGGTTCGAATCCGGTCTGCGTCAATCGGGAATGCAGAAAAGAAATATGTTTGAAAGTGTTTTTTCAGCGAGCTGTGGGAATGTGTCCATTTACTAGCTGATGATGCAAGCAGACGATAAGAATCAGGGAAAGAAACATAAGGGGACAGAACTAGTTACTTTATCACTGTGGGGCAAAACGTTTTTCAATAGTATCACTACTCTGAATCCTCTCTGATTGAAGACACAAAACGTCTCCTGCTGTATAATTATAGTGAGTGACGATTGGTATAAGGCGGACTCAGCCTCAATGCTGAAGAAAATTTTCCTTACATTTATGAAATGAAGTTTGCCTTCTTTTTCCTTAGATGGTCTGCAATGGGTATGAGCCAGACAAGTGGTAGTCTGTGCGGAAAGACAAGGCTTTGTGCAATCAGCATGCATGATATCGTTTTACCAGATGCTTAACACTCAGGGGATCCCATTATCAGTACTTCTTATTGACTTGCTACAACGTTGCAGAAAAAGCCAAAGGTCGATCCTCTGATATAGTCGAAGCAGAGGAGAAAGATTCTCACCTGGTGGTTCACGAAGCTGCAGATGATGATGATCATAGCTTTTACCATGAAATCGCGAAGACCTGACAGACTTTTGAGACCTGCAGTGGGACACTGGTTTGCAGTACTGCTAGATGAGCCATGGCGGCGATGAATGCTCATCTGTAGAATACTTGAGCGATGCTGGAGAAGGGTTCGCATGGACAGTACGAGAAGAGGAAACCCAATCACACCACACAGTGCTAACGGAACAGCAATGAATTCAAACCAGACGTCACCGTTGTTCAGCCAGCAAACGCCATACAGAGGAAATCCCTCTACATACTGCTTCGCCAAAACCGTTATGGTAATCGCTCCAGACGCTCCCCAGGAGAAGACGTGATAGATATACATGAAGTGTGCATTGTCTTCGGGATGACCTCCCTTCATGTCCAGACGTTTAAATGTCACGTACCAAGCATGCGTGAGGCACAGCCACCAGAAGAGACCTGCCATTATGTTGTACATACCAATGCTGAAGATGATGGAACAGGCAGTGCTAGAAGAAGGCTCACCAACCCGTAGCGTTCCATCTTCATTGCAAACGTCAGCATTGACTACGTACTGGCTTAGGTTGGTGATGTTTCCTCCCAGAACTGTGATGCTCAGATACAGAAGGACTTTGGTGGGGTACTTGTTGAGTCTTTTTCGCTGGATGTAGAATGACAGGATGGCTAAAAGAGAAAAAATCACTGCTAATAAACTCATCACCCCTGTGACAGTTCTAACGTTTTGTTCATCAGTGTCGCTGAAAGCAGCTGTAGCGCATGCTTGGCCACACGGAAGGGCATCACCTCGGAAGGTCAAGTTCAAGTCGAAGAAAACGGAGCGAGTCACTTCAAACGCATCGTGGAGAACTTCTAGGACGTTGGTTTCCCAGTGCTCCTTGACATTGGTTTCTATGAGGGGGAATGGACAGTGTTTGCGAAAGCACACGCCATCACCAGCTTGTCGAGCTTGCAGTGTTTCGGTGGAGTTGGCTTGATTTGTGCAAGTCAAATTCCAATCACCACATTGTGGATCAATGCAGTGTGTCCAGTTGGTGTCATTCCTCGAAATACAGACCTGTGGAAGTAGTTGTAGAAGCTGATAGGCAGTGTTCATTGGCAGAGAAATGGTGCTGTCTAAAAACGCCCCGGACAGCTCTAGCATCGATGTCAAATTTTGACAGAGCCATGGACACGCTCGAACTCTGACTTGCGGAATTGCCAAAGAACAAACCAACGAGGCATGTGCCTTCTTCGCATAGTCAACGTTGCCTGGGTTTATACCCAGATGAAGGAGCTTTCTGGTCAAGACATTGACTCGATTTGGCAAATCCACGACAAGCAGTTGAATGAGATCTAAATATTTCGAAAACAATGTCGTATACTTTATGGACTTGTCGCCCAAAGCTGACAAGGCCCTAGAAAGTTTCTCCACATTGGATGATGAGTTCTGTACCAAGACCGTGAGCTCGGTTAGACCTTGCACATTGAAGTGTTGACCAGTGTAGCTGATGGTGCTGTTTAGGTTCTTAATGGTCTGAATGAGGTTTACTGTGGACATGCTGGCCTTGTTTCGATCCTGCTTAGAACAGATTGAATCAGCAACCGTCTGGGGTAGATGCCGCATGGTCATCAACTGCTCGTTCATGCTGGACAGACTTACGGTGATCTGGTGACAGAGGACAGTCCTTCCTTCACGGTTCTCTTTGCACAACGTCAAATGAAGAGATGCTATTGTGTTTGCAACATCGCCAAAGGGGGTGAGAAAGTCGTGTTTGACCATTTCAATGACAGATTGCGAACAGTTATCCATAAGATTGCTCATCAGTGAGATACATGTTGTGATAGTCCTTGCGTCTAGGAGCCCAAACATTTTAGCGAGGCGTGTCACGACCAAAGGAGTAGATTTATGCTTAATTCCACCTTTAACTTCCTGCTCATTTGTCAACTGGTCTGCCCTTGCCTGGCACAAATATTCGGTCTCCTCACAGGACTGCACAGAACATTTCTGTACCGCATTGTTGCAGGCCACATCAGGCTTGAGGTTCTTCAGAAGTCTGATGGTTTTGCTTTGCTGTTCGTTAGGTCTACCGAACCCGGTCGCTTGTCGAAGACGCTCGATGAAGAAAGTGACTTTGCTACAGACAGAAGGGCAAGGGAGGATGCTTTGGTTAGGAAAGGATGTTGCACACACCAGAGCTCGACGGGCATCAAGGATATTACGAAGAAAGACAGGAGTGTTTCCGATTCTTGTGCCCTGCACAGCGTTGACTAAAAGTGATGGATGAACTGGCATGTGTAGAAACTCCAGGTGTTCGGTGTACTTCGGAAGTAAGGCCTCGTACTTGGCTAAACCTCGATCAGTCCTTGAGGAGCCCTGTTTAATAGTATGTGCCAAATCACCCAGGACCAGAGGTCCAAGGTTGAAGGTGATGGCCTTCAGGATTTCTGTAAGGTTTCTCTTGGACAACTTCAGAGCGGCAAGATAGCGCGGGTTGTAGACTTCTTCTCCGCAGATAACTCCCTCTACGGCATCCGCGAAGCTAAACAAGCTTTCCAAGACCAGATCCGGCAACGTCTGCGTGAGACGAAAATTGATGTCAGGCATACGGTCCAACAAATCTCGCCCAGTCTGATTTGTGTTGAGCCTAAAGTACAGCTGTTTTATTCCGCTCACAAGTCGGACGGCAGGATCCTGGAGTGTCGCCTTGAAGTCTTCTTCGACGAACGACGAGCAGTTCTCTTCAAAATCACGCACAACACCGATACACGTGCTAATGTCGTGAGCACCTAGTAGCTCTAAGGCTTCGCGCAAACCTGAATGCTGGCCTTTGCTGTTTTCCACATGTACAGCTGCAGAGTGTGCTACAACGGTTGGCGACATCACAGCCGTAGGCAGATCTGTCAAGGGCACATGGTTGCTCGCCCTCTGGCCACCGACTGCTGCAGCTGCGCATACCAGACAGACAACCGCAACTTGCGGAAGCATCAGGCAAAAGCGCAGCTTTGCACGCATGCCTGGAGCCCGCTCAATGCCGACTCGATCGACTTCTGGCGTCAAGGCGCTCCAGGCCTCGAGATCTCCAACGTTCTCCCTTTTTCTGTCGACAGCTTGTGCCACTAGTAGCCACCGGGGCAAGAGCAGTTAGAAGCCACGTTCGAATGTCTAAACGTTAAAATTGAATATTTTATATCGCTGTAGCGGTGATCGACACAACGCAACGTTAAACAGCCAGCTGAAAGTTAGCCTCGATTGCTACGTTCGGACTCACCAAATCCCTGCAACGACGTTACGTGTTTGACCGTTCGTTCTGGATATTTCTCTCCTAACAACTTCTATATAAGCCCTGGTGGGATGTGCGCTTCACACTATTCGACCACTTTCGAATTCGCCGTCTTCCACTCCCTAATCCTTTTCAGATGAGTAATGTTCGAGTGATGCGTAATGAGTAATGCGTAATGAGTAATGCGTAATGAGTAAGGAGTAATGAGTAATGAGTAGCGTTTCTTTATAACTTCAACGAAATAGCGCGACCCCGCCGGCAAATCTGAATTGTGGTTATGTGATGGCCAAGCTCGGAATGAATATATAGCTGCGTACAGAGGATTATCGAGCTGGATCAGATAGCCGCAAGCCACTTCACTCTGAAATATCCTCCTTAGGCCGCGCTCGTACGCGGTCCGAATCCATTCATGAACCGATTCATACGAGTAATCAAACGCGCCCACCACTAGGCGCGTTCGATTACTCG
>JAOWAR010212941.1:0-14692 GCA_028571005.1 Clathrina lutea | reverse complement strand
AAGGCCTCAGCTACAGGCTCCCTCTCAGCTAAGCTCTACCTCAGTCTCTCTCTCTCTCTCTCTCTCTCTCTCTCTCGGCTCAAGAACGGTACCCAGGACGGAAAGTACTATTTCGGGCATGCTCAGTTTGCCCGTATCCGCTTCCTCAGTCTCTTTGGAACATCACCGTTTGGCCATGGACGTTTTGATGTTAGATGCCACAATGGCCGATCAAAAGCCCTTTTCCCATTTCCATTCTGATTACTACGGAAACCGTGCACTTCCGCTTTCCGTAGGCGAGGGATATCGATAGCAATACTTTAAAGATTTCGAGTACCTGCCTAGCCTACTTCCTCTAGCATCGAATTACTTTGATACCTCAGCACGAGAGATCTGCTACGTATACGTGTAGATGCAGCCCGTCCCACGCACGGTAGCTACCGAGGGGCGGCGTTGCAGTTTTGGGAGCATTGGAACACACCTCGGCCTTTTCAGGAAACGAAATTCCAGCTTTCAACAGTCGAATAAGTATTTTCCAATTTCCGTCAAATTCCAGGCTTTATTGGCTAGTGAGTGAATACTGTCTGTACTGCTAGCCTGCAGAGCCTGCCTAGTGGTCATGGCTCGCTTTTTCATGTTCGTTGGGAATTTGGACATCATCGATCGGAACCATAAAAACCAACGAGTAGCAAGAAACAAAGCCTCGGTGACTGGAGCCGTCCGGCCCGGCAAAGAACAGGCTACCAACTTCTAGTGGATAGAGTTTCTGCCGGGAGAAAAGTATTGCCGTCGACGTGAACACTACTTCTTGAGGCGACACAGCAGGAGTCTTGAAGAGGTCGCGGGTGTCTGATGAAGAACGGAGGTACCGTACGTACCAGCTAATTGCCCGCCCATTCGGCCATGTAGCGGAAGCTGACGGCCGCCAAGCGACGTCTTCAACTTGCGAAGCGACGGTGAATTTCGGTAAAATAATGCCGTCTTCGACGCCACTGCAGTGTCATCCTCGAGTAGGACAACTCGATTAAGCTAGCCGCAGCGCAACACCATGACGCCATATCTAAAGCCGACAAAGGCAGACCGGTGAAGTCTCATTTCGACGGAGCTGGAAACTCGACACGCACAAGTTTCAAGCGTTTTACGTGGTCCGCCATCTTGGCCTTCCGCGGCTGTTCCGGAGCTCTTCAATCGTCAGGCTGAGAAAGGATGCCAGTGTCATCAAAACCGGTGAGGACGGTGTCGAGTACGCCACTCTTGCCAGAGACGACTCCATGCGCGAAGAAGACCACTCCCCGGAGGCTTGAGCAGGCGCAGAACCTGCGACCAAATTCAAGACACTAAGACACCCAGGTTGGCTGCTATTCATCCATTTTTGAGCATGTTTCATCTGCTCCAAGGCAGACTATTCCAGGGGGTTACATTTACGGATGCCAGGCAGTGGATGGGCCATATGCATGCATGGTCTCCTAGCAACAGCAACGGGCTTTCCAGTCACAACTTATCTGACATGATACCCAGATTGTCATTCCTTCAACAGATTTTGACTAGACCACATATAAATAGTTTTTTCCCAAATTGTTGGTTTGAGCTAACATGTAATCAGTCCCCTCAGCGAAGAGAAAAGCTTGCCTGCTTGACTACAACTCAGTCACACAAGAAAGAAAGGACATACTGGGAGCCGGCTTGAACCTTTGGCACCATTGCATATAGCCATTAGTAACAGTTGGAATGTAACCACTTTGCCACTCAGCCGATTCTAAATATATGGCTTCATGATGAGCTATGGGCATCCCAACTCCGCACAGTCCTCCCTTCACACAGAGATGTATAGAACTGCGTTGCACAACTTGCGACGTCCTTCAGGGAATTGGGGGCGTCACTTCATCATTCTGCATGTAAGCCATAAAGTGCCATGAAATCCTGTATGCCCAGATGCTTAATTCATAGATAGTAAAAGACACCAATCGCCAACGATAACTGTGAGAATTTTAATAGAGCACCATTGTGACATCTTAAGCAAGGCATATGCATGTGACAATGAAAAAAAGAAGAAAAGAAAACATGCAGGGCAAGGAGCATCAATCAATTGCGGTTGGGATGGGTCTGGTCTTCGCTGTGCGCACAGGCTTCATAGTTTTTTGAATTGTTGGAGAATTCTAGCTTTGCTATAAAGATGAGATCAGGATCATAGGACTCTATTCTGTGTCAAATGGCTGGCTGTTCTGCTTAAAGCATAGGATATACAGCAGGAGCTGTGGAATATTAAAATCTCTGTGTTTATGGAAGAAGAGGAAGAAGAAAAAGTGAAGATGGAGGCCTGCTCGTGCTCCGAGATGGGGGATTGGTTATCCATAGTATAAACAAAACCCGCCAGTGCAGATTGAGAGAAAGGGTGAAAGAGAAACTGAGGGGGAGAAAGACGGAGAGGGGGAGAGAGAGAGGGAGGAGAGGAGAGACGCGTTGGATAAATTTGATCAAGGCCAACAGGAGTGGCTTCGGATGTGATGCAAGGTTTTCGATCGTCTCGGTTTATCCTCTTGAGCAAACACAGTTGCTTATGACTGGGACGCGCTGAGGGTTTCCTTTGGCATTGATAAAGCTCTGGTAGTAAGAATTGGTATCTGGCCTGCAGTAGTACGGGGAACTGAAATTGCTATTGCCGGTTTGGAAATGCTTACGACAGAAAATCGTTCCAAGAGTCCTGCAAGAAGAAGCCAAAAGCAAGCGGAAGTCCGTAGTGAGTTTGGGATTGTGACACTGAATCGTAGATTATTCATCAGATATCACTTCTTTCAATTCACCAGGCTACGTTGATTCATGACAGAGTCTGGCAGATGTTTCTCAAGTCGTGACAGTAACAGTATCAGACCAGCTGGCGCAAATGCCATGCCCCGCGAGTTTAAGGTTTGCTGGGCTGCATTGCGTTGTTGAAATACAGTGCATGAACAATCGTGACCTACCTTCCCATTTTCTCGAGGCAAGCTTGCCGGCTTCTTTTCTTGCAGTTACCCAAACATATGCCAACGTCGATCAACTGCAGAAGGGTGTTAAGAACGAAGAAAGCTCACGGTTCGAAAGTGTCATGTGCTTGTAAAGATGACGACAACACGAAAGACTGGCGATTGCCTAGTGCACCTTGGGGACGTATATGCATGACCGCGACTTTACCCCAGACTCGTGAAGTGAAAATTGAGTGTGTGGGTAAAGCTCTCTTACCAAGGGTGCTGTGTAGTTCTTGCCGTTGTCGTCCGTCTTCAGTTCAAGATAGCTTTCATTGTAAGAGAAACGATGGCATTCCGAGGCACAACTGCAGCTTTCGATGACAGTAATGCACCGCTCTCCTGGAGCCACAGGCAGAGGAAAGGAGAAGGCAATTCAGCAAACATTTGACTTGAGTAGGGTGCCCATACAGCTACCGTCATTGGACTGAACGCACGACACTGAAAATGATCTTGGTGTGGTCTTCCATCGTTACTTTCCGACTGGGCAGGAATGCCGGGATGGGTGCTGCATCGGTTCGCTGTTGAAAAAGGAGCTTGATTTTCAAACCAACACTCGGTCTTACTGGTATAAGCTCGCATAAAAAAAATAAAACTGAAAAAAAAACCGGGCATGACTGCAGACGACGTAGCCTTGCACGGACGCAAAAGCCAGGGATGCCGTCGACAAGAAAACGTCCTTACCGTTCGGAGCCTTCAGAGTGACTGTCCTGTTCTTCGTGGGCTTGCACTCCAGACCGTCTGAAAAGAGAAGAACAAGAAAAAGAAGTTGAAGAATTCACAGTTCATTAAAACAGGTGGATCAAAACACTCAAGGGCCGGTTCACGCTCCTGGTATGCACACAGTGGGCGTATCGAGCCTTGGCCGCCAGCACTCTCTGTCTTTGTTCGTGTTTGGAAGAGCGCTTTGAGAACGGAAATACCGCAACCATGTGCTTGGTCTCTAGTTTACTGTTCCGTTCACGTGAGGGACAAGATGGTTAAGTAGAAGGTCGTTGTTAGGCCTGACGGTTTCAAGAACGTGAACAACTTGAGCTCAACGCTCAACAGCTAACGTTCACTTGAAAGTCAGCCTGACGATAAGTGGTAAAAGATGCCTGGCTAACCTAATTAACATGGCCACTAGGCTGGCTTGTATGACCAGAACTACTGCCTTTCCGATCCTGAATTGTGTCTCTATCCGTTCACTACAAGAGAAATAGCAAGTAGAAATGTGTTCAATCTTCATCGAAGAGAATCATCAACGCTCAAGCATGTCTGAGAACCAAGAACCAAGCCCTGGACGACATGTGTGGATTGGAAAACATGAACCATTTTATCAAACTGCAGGTCCGTGGATAACGCGGAACTCACCTTCGTTGCAGCGGCCACTGCAGCGACCAACGTCGACCCGTTGTTCAAAGGACGTGCCAGGGAAGAACACATGATAGTTGTGATGGCGCCGGCAAGTGCGGTTGATCCGGGCGCATTTGCATCGTGTGGCCGTCGGCTCTTCGATAACTCCGCTGCGGATGACGAAACGTCGGAACACGGTCTCGGTTGCGACGCATTGTTCCGTCGGATGGCAAACCTGTCCGAAAACACGCAGACAACCACGGCGTAGAGTGACAGTCTTTTAGTGTTTGATTGAGTCCACAACATTAAGTCTCGTTTTCTTCTTCTATCTTTTTTTCGGATTCCTCATTACGTTTCGGTGCTTGACCAGTTCTTCGCATGACTTTCCCTCTATGTGGCTATGGACAGCTCCCGAGATTAATCCACCCTCTGCCATGTTGATTCTCTCAAAGGAAAGAGGAAGTGCGTTTTGAACGAGACCCTTTAAGTAGCTGCTGATCAGTTTTTCAGAGTAAACCGTACCTTGAAACCTTTCTTTTTGACGGGCTGGCTGGAGTTATCTCGTTCCCAGTTAGCTGGCAATGGTTCCTGTTGGCAGAGACTGTTGACGCGCTCGACTCGGAAATTCAATAATGGCGCTAAAGAACAGAGGGTAGACAATGCTCAGAGAACAGACGGTGGCAAAAAGTAGAAGTTCATTGTTCTTTTTCCTGTGAAACCACCAATTTCAGCGCCTAAACAATCAAACGATGAAGGTCACCTGTCTCAGCTGCTGGGAAGATTGCTCGTTAACTTTCACAGCTAAAGTCTGCAAACGCAGCCTTGACTTGAATTCGAGCTGATAAACCTCATTCAGTTTGCTACTTTGTCACTGTCACGGCCACGTCTTGGTCAGTGCCAACTTTGCTCGTTAACATCATCATGTTCGCTGAACATGAACAGACGGTTTCCCCCCGCTGAGCTCGTTCCGAGCTTCAGCGGGAAGTGCTTTGTGTCAGAACGTAATTGCCCGCCATGGCTGACGAATACATAAGGACCTCCTTGGTACCGTTCAAAAACGGGATGGCGCACATGTACATGTATGAAGGCAAGCATTCTAGAGAGCTTCTTCCCCCTCCCCACCGCGCTGATCTTGAGATTCAAGAACCAGTGATGCTGTGGTGATAGGGGCTGTATATGGTGGGGAGAAAAGGTCCCGTTTGAACTTTGACGTATTTTTTTTGCGATTTCAACCATCTTTCCCCGTTTTCTGGTCCGTTGGAGCTTAGAAGCAACGCAAGCTAGATTTGTAGAAGGAACTTGGAAGACCAGTTTGTCGCTGAGAACGGGCAGAACGGGAGAGCAAGTTGAACAGACCAAGAAGATCACTCTCGATTAGTCAAAACGTCTTCCTTCTGCCTTCCCTACTTGCTATTCTCGTGCTCTGTTTCAGAGACAAGGCTAGGTTTGCATCGGCAGAAGGTCCCGCCTTGGAATCCAAGGCTTGGATATCTACCAATCTTACCCGGAAGTTTTGGAAGACAAAAAGATTAGAGAAGGATCATCATTATGTCGGGAGAGATTTAGGTCGCGTGACTCCGTTTGGTGATCGTCGAGGGGGAAAATGTGATCACGTCGCGGAGCGGCAATTATGTTTTCAGAATCTTTAGGCCAGCCTGTGGACGACACTCAAGAGCGTTTGAAAAGTACACGTGGGCAATGATAAGTACCCTTAGAGTGGGGCCACCTCCAGATTGATGTCCGATAGCTCAGATAAGTGAGTGAAGAGAGATGACACGATGGTGAACGATCACGAGGACAGTCTTTCCGGAGGTATGGGCCCTAATTTTGGACCAAGCAGGAGCGAGTTTGACGCGAGCCAATGGGACAGCCGGGTGGTGTCAATCTTCATTCCTTGGAAAAGGCTCTGCCACGAAGGCAGAGCTAACTCTCCCACGCCTTCTCTTCGAATACTTGCACTCCCGCAGCTTTTTGTTGTGAGAAAATTGCTTCCGAACTAGCAGATGGGGCGCGGGCTTGGCCAGGGAAGCTGGCCGAGGAGCTCTGTGTCCTCTTCCCTGACGTCAGAGCACCCGTCCAGATGGCCTTTGTCCAAGCAAGGACACGGCAGCAATCTGATAATCACACCGCAAGCTGATACAGCACCTTCTAACTAAGCCGGGGCTATTTTCAAGCAGTCGGCGAACTGGTATCCCATCTTGGTCACAGAAAGGTGTTTCGTTCAGAAAAGACGATAACGGGGTACTGGCGAAGGAATGGAGTTGTTGTTTTTCCCTCCAACGAAGACTAGCCCGTCTGTGTTGCGATGGGCTTTCTCCACTGCAGACTGACGCGTGAAGAGTTACTGCTTCTTGTCGAGAAAAGTATACCGGTCTCTTTGAAGTGGCGTTACATGCGCATGACAGTTCGAAAAACTGTTCTCGTGCTTACAACTCTAAAGCTACGCACGTGACCGGGCTGAAAACTGTTTTTGCCGGCCAATCTACGGGAAGTGGCTGGCGCTGACGGAAGTAGCAAGAATCATCACAGCATGATCAACGCTTCGGTGTCCCGTCTTGAAACGTGCGGAGAGGCTCGACAAGAGACAGCCATACACCGTGCGTTGCGAAGGCGACACAGCAAACGCGCAAACAGTCAACGCTCTTATAATAAGAAACCAGCTGGTAATAAGGTAATATAACTTTCACCAAATATTTTTCTATGCACATCTGGTCGATGTCCAAGTGCGGGATTCGCACCGCACACAAGACTGAAAACGCTGGGAGCATTGTTGGGAAGTAAACGGATGACTGCCCATACACTTACAAAAGTTACTCTCAGCTCGAAGATTGTGTAGCCTGCACAGAGTATAGGCCGGTTGGGGAGTGGCGGGCTGTGGACGAGAATCCGGCGGTAGAAAATCTCCTAATGGCACACATGAAACTGCAAGAAGAAGAACGCAAGCAGTTGATGAAGGAGGTGAAGAAAGCATGGAAATTTCACGCGGACGAGAATCTTAATCTTTCCTGCAACCTTACCCGTTGAAATCCGGGCCCCGTGCAGTAAAGCGACGAACACAACGTAAACACGAAGGAAGCAAAGTCTCGAGCTGTCCATAGTTACCAACTGGGAAGCTCAGAAAGAAAAGCGACGAAAGAGGAAGGACTTGTTCTTTTAGGCTGTGCGCTCCGCAGCGAACTCGAAATGGAACACGAACAAATCTGACCATGGATTGTCACAGCGCATTGCTTTTATCGTCTCACGGGCTAGCCCCGCTGCGGCCCTGTCAGTCACGCGGATTCAAGTCTCCTTCACTCGTCTGCCCATGGACCCCGCAATGCGGAGAATTTCACAGCCTCGGACCTCCCTTAATCAACTTACTGCTGTTGCCCCAAACACCGGGCAGACGTACCATCTTGCGAACGGTGGCATCCCACTCGCTCGCCTGGAGCCCTTACGTTTCACATCGTGAAGCCAACCGCAAGTGCCGATCGCGAGCGCGCGGCCAGAAATAGGTCGCGCCGATTAGTTCGAAAAGCGGGAGCAAACCTCCCAAGTCTATGATCAGCCCAGCTATCGACCCTGTACAGCAGCAATTCTCGACTTTTTTCGTCCTCTTAATCGAGATCACAGCTCGTTTTTCTCCAGGCATGTGCCCGATTCGCGGCAGCAATTCTACTTCGACTCCTCATGTTTGACCCCGTCCCGATTGGTGGTTTTCGGAAACCTCGTCTGGCGCATGCAGTCGTCGTGCAATGGCAAACACGCTCAGCCTTTCGCAAACTTTGTCCAACCTTGCAACCGACCAAAACGACGGTTTATGCTCTGCCTCAAAGCGAGAGCCACTATCTGTGCGGATCCTTTCGTACCGTTCCTTGTTTCGCCATTTCAACGAAAGTTACCCAGGCCAGGGTGAAGGACTGGTTCTTTACATCAGATATCGATTGTGTGTCATGCATTGCTCTGCCGTCGCTCAACTATGCATGCTGTGACAAATAGAGTCAACTACAACGGAATTTGACAGCATTTAAAGTATGGGATTACCACTTCAGAGAGACGTGGGTGGGTATTAGCTGCTATTCCAATGCAGTCACCGCCAATCAAGCGGCACAAGTTAGTTTGATAGAGTGCCAATGGGGTCTTGTACACCATACAAGTCCAGCGTGAATGCTAGCGGCGGTGACCCTCCCAGTTGGCGATTGCAAGCTGAGTCTCTCCCTTAGAGGAAACCCTTGAACCTGCCTCACGCGTCCGATGCCAACTACTGCATGCGGAAAACATCTGCCGAAAATGTTCATATTTTTGCTCGGGGTGGAAGCCCCACCCTTTCAGTTTTTGTTACCGCCAACTCCGGAAGCGGATAGACTCGGCCCGAACAGCAACGTACATGTTTTCCGGCCCACGAAAAAGCGACCTTCAGTTTCGACGGTGCCATGCCGAGCTGTCGTGTGGCCGCTGCTATTCTTTTTAGAAGTGAAAGAGAAAGAGAAGGCTTCATGGGGCTCTGTAGCACGTACAGGGTAGGAGGCCCGGCTGGGAGACTATTCATCTCACCCCGACCGTGGTCGCGCCGTTACGGCGCACGCCGTTCAGTCGCCGGTCTCTATTGAGTGTTCACGGCCACTTCAACTATGTCACGCCCGCTCCGCTGGACAGCTCGACAGCCGCTTGAATTGCGTCACATGCCTCGTTCACCGCCAGACGTTGAACAAAGGAGAACCTCTAGCACGAAAATGAGCTGCCCGGGCCAAGACGTAACGCAGTGCTCACTGAACGCACAGAAAGTCCGCGCCGCACATGGTCAGCCCGCGCGTGATGAGTACGAGAAGCTTACATCCACTTGACGAGAAAGTACAGCATCCACGGCCGCGTCACTTAGTCTAGGGAGACATTATCCACGAGCGGGAACCTGTCCATTTCCACTTTGCAACATCTTCCCTGTTTTCATTCAATTTCTCTCTCGTGTCTTCCATCCATTTGCGGCGCCTTGTCAGCGGTGGCCCGGAAGGGCCACCTCTTTCTTCCGCAATCTCTTTCTCGCTCTATTACCCTTTCCCGCATGGTCTTACGCACCATCTCCCAGACCTGCTCATCCATTTCAGCTTCGTGTCTGCCCCTCCATTCCCATGCCCAGTGTCAGTCTCTTTCCGAGCCTGTTCGCCGGGCCGATGCTGTTCGTCGGTGACGTCGACGAAGCTCCAAGCTCCGATTCTAGCGGCTAATTTCTGCGCATTATTTCTTCTGAGACTTCCATTGATATTCCGTTCCTCCGGTGCGCTCAATTACATTGGAAGCCTTCCGATTGTCGGAAGGCGTACTGCAAAGTCAACCTGCCGGTCGGTCAGCCTGCGTGGGAGTCGATATTAGCTCAATCCGCGCAGAGCCCTATCTAAACTATTTTCTTCAATAGTAGCCCTCTTCTTGACCGGCCTTTTCGTGCGGGCGGGTGCCGTTCTGGGGTTGCGAACTGTGCAGAGCTTGTTCCTTTGGCTGGATCACAGCTTGATGTGCGAAGCCTTCTTGCAAGTACGTTCACACCCAGGTCGATCGGAGCGTGGTGTAAATATAGCTGCATTAATTTTATTCTTTTTCGGTGCTGCAATGTCGGGCGATCGAGCATGCTTTCCTTGGTAGATACATAACACAAACATAGCACCAAACGATGAGCACCCTATCCTATCTCACTCACATGACGGCTGCTACTCCTTGGTACCAGAGGTAACCAGTTGCACGTGACTTGACACTTGACGAGTGTGGCCGAGCGTAGCGCGGTGTAGGTAAGACAGTACCAGATGTGGCTCGAGTGGCTGCTAAAGCATTACGGTTCCCGCCACAGGAGAAAAATATGGCGCCAATCAGTTTAGCAATACGTCGAAAGCTCCTTGATAAGCTGTATGACTTGACTCCCGGACGGTTTGACGCCGTCCGGCTATACTTGTTTATCCGAACTGCGGCAGTTGTCCACGGCAGACCGCCTTCATTGCGGCCATACGAGGAAACGCTCGACCATGTTTGAACACAACCATTTTTCTGCATGTTTGATCGCCAACCAGCCTGCGCTGCGAACGAGGCGTGAATTGAATTCATTTCAGCGGCACTTCTTCCTTAATTGCTGGTGTGAATTGCTGCATTCTCGCGAAATCGCAGCGAACAACGGAAAGAGCGCTTCGCCAAGCTGGCGGCATTCGCAAACAACGAGCTCGAGGGAGCCTGATGCAACCGCATACGCTTACTCCTGCACGGACCCGCACCGCCTGCTTGTGGAGCCCGGCATTCAGGCCTTTTTCGGTGGCCTTAGAAGTCTAATCCGCGGATCAGCGCAGATGGCAGAGCAGAGACCGAAATTGGCTCAAGCGAGATTTGTTGCTCATCGCGAGAGCTCGTCTTTATTTGTCCATTTTTTTGAGCCGCAGCATCAATTGTGCTCTTCCCGGTTACTTACATGTATATAGCAGGAGTGCGAGAATAGTGGCAGCCTGGTGCTGCAGCTTCAAACCCATGCGAACGTTATTTTCGTACGTCACTCCGAATCATCGTCACATCTGTTCGGTAGTTCTGCCTGTGCACGCCAGTATTCCATAAAGTTCTCGTACACATGGATATGTAAGCTCAGGGTGTTGCTTCAGCCATTCTTTCCACCTGACCGAACTGAATGTCACGAACAGAAAAGCTAAAAGTTTGTACCCAGAAGCGGGCTCATTTCAGGTGAAAGGGGTGGAAATTACACTGGAAGGTAGGAAGGGATTTTGCAGCGGAAAGGTGCGAGAGAGGCTGTCTGGAGGAGCATATTTTGTGGAAGGCAGGCGTAAGACAGGCGCGACTACAGTACAGTTTGAGCTCGCATAATTTCCCCGATTGCACACTAGGCTAGTCTAAAAGCTACCTTCAACTTTCCGCGATATGTCTGACAACTACGATTCCTAGGAAAACCTCCCTTGAGTCGTCGATGAGTTCCTCAAAGTACATGCATGTGACTACTCTTGCACTTATTCTATACGGTTCCTTACCCGGGCTCTGACGTCACTGCGGGAGTTTAGTCAAGCGTGACTGAGCTCCAGCGTTGATAAGGTACTCACTGTTCTCCCTTGATCAAGATGGATGCTGTCTCGTCGGCTAGACGAAGCCTCGGCCATTTGACAGCCAAGCTGCCTTACCGCCGCGGCGGCACTCGTCGCCGGCCTACTTTGGACACGTCCAGTGTGTACGCCGCGGAAAGTCACGCAGATTTCCACTTTGCTCAATGGTGACTCCAGCCCGGCCGTTGTTCAAGTCTGTCTTGTCACAACTTGTGGTGAAGCTTGTGAAAGTCATTTTGTTGTAAAATCCTTCGAATACCTTCTAAATGAACACTCAATGAAAGGTGATAATTCGATAAACTGTGGCAAGTTTGGCAAGACACTAGGATCGTTTGGGCATTGAATGACAAGAATGCAGTCTTTCTTGGCCCTCGGGTGATAAAAAAACTTCAGGTAATAATTATGTTGAAATGGGCTATCTTGAAAGCAGCTGCTCCTTGGCTGAAAGTTGCCCAAATCGTTATTACTAAATGCCGAGTTTACGGTGATTCACTCGTCAAAGCCAGCCAGCGTAAGCTGTGAGCATGCATTCGAACACACAGAACCACGGCCCCGGGCACTGTGACTCTGTTGTTGCGAATTTGTTGCCATTTCGCTGATTGTTTCTTGCGACGAAACTGACTTGAGTTCACTGAGCATTTTTCATACCCAAAATGAAAGCTACGGCACAAACCTGCGCCATACGGAGCGATCAGACATCCTTCATCTTTTTCAAGAAGGCTGCCACTACTGGGTAGTGGGTGTCTAAATCTTAGCGAATCATCGGCAGACAAATCAGCTGTCCTGTTGCTCCTCGATCCAGTTAACCAGAGAGACTGTTTCTCCAGCATTCGGCAACTGTATTCCTGATGGATCATTTGTCTGGTTTGGCCTCTCAACGAAAAGTGAGGCGATACTGACCGAGAAAAAAAGCGTACGCTTCTTTGATTTATTTGTCGGCAGGACTCTTCGCCAACTGCACCGGTCAGTTTTGACACCATTCGACAAACCTATGACGTCAAACACTTCCGTGTCCCGCCTCCACCTCCAGCTGCCATCTCCCGTGCTGCATGCAGATCGCAGATTTACCCAATAGCGATGGAGTGGGCAGGGATGCAACATTCCACGCCCTTCGGGCAATGGGCGAACTGAATGTAAAAGCGAACACAGTTATCTTCCCCTGTCTGCCACGGGCATTCCCATCCAGCTTGGCGTCAAGCGTCATGATATGAAAACATTCTTGCGCGGAGTCCACCTTGCCGAGAAAGAAGAAAAAGAAGCTGAAAACCCGATCGACGATATGCTACAACTGCCGCAGGCGAAGATCCACTTAACCCAGTTCGGCAGCGCGAGCGGGCGCAACCCTTACCCACCTGCCACGGGAGACAAATCAGGACAACTTCAGCGCCCACACACCACCTCGACGAGCTGCTGTCCAGAGGGGGCCTCCTTTGTCTATTGCAGAACAATAAACGGCATGGGTGGACCTTTCGAGAAATGGCGACGTAAACAAACAATGCACAGTGCCGGAGAGATGGCAGCTATGCCTCACACCAGTCTGTCTGATACAGACCTCCCGTGTACGTCTGAGAATGCGTGGCATTTCCGCCAGTCACTGTAAACTGATCATTTTCTGAGACGGCCGAGCAGTAAAGCTGCATGGGGAAAGGGAACAGCCAAAGGCAGAAACCCAATGTTGTCAAATGCTGCCAGCTAGGCTAATGAGATTAGAGTTTTCGAAACAGAATCGAGGTTTGCCTGCGCCCCCTCAGTGGGTTCAGAGCGTAGTTCTACTTCACCAGCTCTGTCCTCTATTCTGTTTTGGCTTTGTCATCGTCAGTGCAGCACACGGCCTGGAAATGAGCCCAGGACGTTCAGGGTGCCAGTCGGAGCTGCGACCGTTCGTTCGTATGTCTACGTGGTGCGGGTCACTCCAGCGCACGTGCACCAAGACTGAGAAAGAAAAAAGTAATAAAAAGACGAGAAGGTCCGCCATCGTTGTTGCCGCTGAAAAAGGATTTCTTTTTAAATTTTCACACGCTGTCACGAGCTTCTTCCTACTTGCATGGTGTCAAAAAGACTGGCCTTTCTTTTTCTTCTTTACTTTTTCGCAACGGGGGTGCCAATCGTTAAGCGACACTCCTAATAGCATGAGCATAACCGCTAGTATCCCTTTGTGAGTGATCTTGTGAAATCGCCTGTATATATCCCCGGGGCGTCGCTTTGTGGGCTTATTTCATGCCAAACAGTACAAATGTTGCCAGCAATGCAGCATCATGCATCACGCAGATATTTTAACGTCGCGAGTGGCCGAAAGTCTCGGATTGGCTAGCTTCTGACCACGACACGACAGAGACTGGCAGCCGCAGTTCTACAAAACATACATGTACTTTGCTGGCTGCACGGATTCCGGCGTGGGGACTACAGCCGCACATGTTCAGAGTTTTGTGCTGACCGTGATCAGCGATGTACTATTATAACTACCTAAAGGATTTGTGCAGCCATGTCTTCGCTGGCTCGGCTCTGCTGACTCAGCTGCCGGGGATCGACGTCAGGCTGGTTCTTCAGCCGGTTACTCGCCACGATGTTCATGCTAACCGTCCGGAGGCAACACTCGAGGTAAATACGAGCCTACATCCACCGAGAACGCGTTGCTTTGAGGGTGCGTGTGCCCATTCCTGAGACAAATGCAAGAATACCTGGAGGTGAAGGTGATGTGCGATAGATTTGAAGACCCGAAACAAAATTTTACGCTTGTGTGCCACTGCTTTCGAAACTGCGTACAGAAAGCCTCGGCTATTGTATAAATTTAAGGAGTATCAACGCATCTATTAGAGACAACACCGTGTCAGCTTTGTGGACTCCGTCAGCACCATAGTGCAGAACAGATATACACCTTGGTTAGGGTGGTGCGCGAAAACTGTGGCGATTGACCAAAGCCCGTGGTGGTAGGAGCTATTGTGCCGCGAACTTTTGAAGAGGTATTTCGGTTGGCCAAAGTTTCTGCGCCGTAGGGCGAAATGATGTTGGGCTACCAATACTCAAAGTGAGAAGAACATTAAATTATTTTTTTTTACTAAAGCTCATAATCTGTGCCGAGACGGTGACTCGAACCTGCTGCACCATTTAACTACCGGACGTGGGAGTCAATTTGTTCTGCAACTAACATGAATGATCTGTGGACCCTTTGGAAGGCCCAGCTTTTCCAGGAAATTGACCAATTTATTCCAAAAAAAATGACCACGCAAGGGTCTGGGAAGAAAATGCTGTGGTTAACAAATAGCCTTCGTCGTCTTATCAACAAAAAGAACAGAATGTACAGGCATGCATTGCGGACTAGAGCCA
>JAOWAR010212830.1:0-14694 GCA_028571005.1 Clathrina lutea | reverse complement strand
CCTTCCTCGAGATGCAAACCCCGAATCTGTTGCTATGGCGATTTCACGCATGCGCATGTCACTTGGCAGCTATGTTCTTTGAACTAGCATGGAACATTGAGGAGATGTATGTACCTGTATGATACCTTGCTGCTTTCCCTGAATGTCTCTCAGATCAGCTATTTCACAGTGTAGCTTTTTCTGGAGATCTGCCTCGTGCTGATTTTGGGTGGCCAGTTGCTTTGTTGCTGCCACAAGAATTGATTTCAGACCTGTAATGGTTTTGTTTTGTTGCTGGTACGTTAAAGACTGTGCAACAGTTGCTGTCCGAAACATCTCGAAAAGTACTGGCGTGCTTGAGTTTGAGACTGTGGTAGGATTTAATGACAGCAGACCAGGAAAGTTTGTCTGAATGGGATCTGTCCATCAGAGGTTCGAGAGTGTATTGTATTCAAACGCTTGCATGTTGAATTCAGTCGAAAAAGATGGGTTGGTTTTGAAAGGCCATGATACTGGCCCAGATTTGGGTAAAAGATTAGCAAGAAGATCCAATCCTGTCACATGCAAAGTAGGCTTGTTTATTTTTAGATAGTATTTTTCCGAGGTGCCCCTTCTCAAAAGTGACTCGATGGTTGCTTCAGATGCCCAGTTTGTGGGGCGCCGGACAGAATAAAAGGTTGGACCTGAATGATCAATTTCCATATTTTTTGTTTATGTGCGACATCGGCTGGCCACGCCTCCCAACTGGACCATCCAATCTTGCTTGACAAATCATTCAACTTCTAGCGAAGAAGACCCACGTGCCCAGCTTACCGCAGCTATTTGCACGGGCAGGATTAACAACGCCTTTTCAAGCCTTCGATCTGCAACTATCGTAGACGACGGAATCGTCGGTCAACGAGTGTGGTTCGAGATGAAAACTAAGCTTCAAGCGAGAAAAATCGAGAGATGCTTTCACCAGCGGAGGATGTAGACATCCTGCACACACAACACTTTTGTTTAGCAGGAGAGACTTTGCATGCATAGTCGCAAGGAAGGGCGCTGTCGAAACCACGATGAACCGCTGTACCCGGCTTGGCTACACTACAGCGGTCGAGCGTAGATATGCATCCGCGTGCGCAAAATTGCCTCAATGATTAGCATGATTAGCGCGAGTTTTTGAGCCGGCCCATGCTCAACGGATAGATCTACGTGCGATAAATTAGATTTGCGGCATCAGATGTTCCGGCGCCCGGAACTTGTCCTGTATGTAGCTACGACCACACGCAGGGGAACTGGCCAGGCAAGCGACCCGGTGAACGATCCAGATCTAGTTGCTGTCACCTCCCTTAAGTCGATCAAGCTTAGCATCTTCTCACAAAATCTTTCCCTTGCGGAGGACAGATATAATAGATGTTTCTCCAGCGGACGCACTCTTTCCGCCTGATGAATCCTGAAAAGAGCTCTTTTGCCCTTTTCGTGGAAAATTGCTAAGTCATGCGCAATCTCCCGCTGTCATCTGAACAAAATAGGCTTGCATGTCAAAGCAAGTATCTCCTTCCGATTTCTTGCCTGGCAGGCCGTGGAGAATGTCCTTGATCGGAGCTCTTGCATTTGTTCGTTGATTTCACCTTCTTTCTTCGATCGTGTCTGTGCAAACTAATACTTGCGTCAGACTCGCATCTCATAGAGATGTGATTATAACAGCCGGGGATAAATTGACCGAAAAACGTATAGTAAATGCCCAGTACCGGATTTGAGTCCAGGTCTCACTCAGCATGGAGCATGCTCAAGCGACCGTTCCGTGGCTCTTCATAATGTACACGCCACACGGTGCAAGCATCTTAAGAAACGGCCAGGTGTTGTGTGCCATCACAGTGAGACCATCGCTCGCCCAATTGCAACAAGACTTCTCTGGGGAAGTGCCAGTTTATTCCCCACACTCATACCTATCATGCCTAAAATCATGATCAGCAACACCTAAGACTGCAATATCCGCCTCCGTTGACTGTCTTCCTGCTGGCCTAATTGGCATCGTATTTGGCCTTCATTCTCACCTGCTTTCACCCGAGATGGCTTTACTTGATTACTGATATTGTGTGGTCTTGCACCCGAAGATATGTAGGCCACATACTTTTTCTGATATCGTCATCAAGTATGCCGAGGATCCAGCCGAGGGCCACTGAGTCAGATATCTACTGCTCTCAGGTACCGGTAGAGGCAGTAAAAGTATCCTGGCAATATGATAAGCGCACGCAATTTTGCTCTAAAACCGGTTGAAATACTTCCATTCACGCGGCTGGACAATGCTGTCAATTCCGCAATGCAAAGCATAATCGTTTAGTTTTCACTGGACAATTCAAAAAGGGAAAAGTAGCAACAATGAGCTCTTTTAGAGTCTACCCATACTGAGTCAATAACATTTAGAAAAAAAAACGCTTTGCTATTGCTAATATCAAAGCGTCCATGAACTTCAAGGAATAATAAGATCGTGTTGGCACGCTAAAGAAAAAGAGAAGATGACGTCCAGGGTCCCAGTTTTTGATTCACTGCAAGTGCACATTGCGGTGGAAGATCCAATGAAAGTAGCAGAAGCGACGAAAATGGCACAATCGATAAGAACACTATCAAAATGGAATGTCCAGGTCATGCCCAGAGGGTATAACTAATAAATAGTAGCATTAATTACTTCATCGTGGTGTACCTTAATTAAGGGATTGCACAAAGAGAAAATCAATAATTTACATGAAGAAGAAACGTTGGGGTTCGAAAAAGACGAAGGTGTTTTTGTGTGTGTATATGTCCGCTTGCAAACTGCCAATAATTTTCGGAAGACATGAATACACTCCGGAAAGGAAAAGGGTATATTTTTGACAGTCGTTAAGAGCAAGAAACCTTCTAAGGCCCAGATACAGGCTTGACATGAACTGGTTTCTACGTCGTGCTCAGAGCCATACCATGGGCCATATTCTCGGTCATTGGGATTTCATTCGTATTAGTGGCTGGCGCTTGAAAAGGACGAACTGGTCGACTCGCGACTTCAGCGTATTCATTCTCTGGAGTTTCCTCTTCCTGTCGAAGCTTCCACCTCCGAACGAAAGCTGTTATTGCAACACATACAAGCACTGTTGAGATTGGCAGGGTAATTGCGAGAGTCACTTGCACATCGATGCCTGAGGTTGAAAAATTGTTGCCAGCGTTTTTCGGATCAAACACTGAAAGCAGAACAGATAATACCATTTGGAGTAAAGATAACATGACTTTTAGGAGTCACCCTCCTTATGCATGGTCCAAGGTAAGTTTTAACTGAATAAAAAAATGTGCCGAGGAAAGTAATAATTATTCAAACTGTGTAGCCGCTAATTTGATTATTAATGATGGTTGTGAACATTTTATAAGAAAAGGAAAAAGAAATGTGGACAATAGTTCTGGTGTCATGAAGTCCTGTTTCCGTTGCGAAGATGGTGGTCTACACATTAAGTCTCTATGCGAATTTTGGACATACAGACATGTACAGGCATCGGCTTCTTTCTCACAACACTACAAAACACTGATGTGGAGGTCTTATCTCTGCATGCAGGACTGTCTCCTGACCATTGCTTGTCGGCGAGGCACATGCGAGTAATGTTTCCCCTTAACTCATAACCCTTACTGCATTTAAATGTGGCAAGTGACTGAAAGGTTGCCAATGAAATTGAAACACTGCCAATTGCTGGAACTGTGAGGTATCCATAAACAACAGGATGACAAGTTGGTGCAGGAAGATCCCATTTAGCAGAGTCGCCATCTTTTGAGAGCTGACATCTTTGAGTGGCATTCAGTTGCCCTGAGTCTATTTCATAACCATCTTTGCATCTTATGGTCGCTGAAGAGTTGATCGTGTTGGTAAGACTGCTGGCGGAGGTTGGCTAGTTAGAGGACCAAAAAATCACTGGACACTTACCTGGTTGGCATGGCACCGGAGTGGGACCCATTCAAAAGACTCAATGCAGTGACAGGTAAGACTTGGGGTTTGTTTATATCCTCAATGGCATTGGAGTTGATCTTCAGAGCGATTGGTGTATATGACAGTGGCTTCAAACTTTTAGCCGTTGAATAGTATGCCGTCTGGAAAGAGGATAGGTTTAAGTGAAATGTGTTAGTCCAAAATATCTTGACAGCGGTTTAATGCCGTTTTGCCCACTGGACAAAGACTTTAAACCAGGATCTTACCCTTATTTAACAAACTCTATTCTAACTTAGCTCTATATCCTGGCTTAATTTTAGGAATTTCAAATACTGAGAACACCGCACAATGTTCCCTCACTCAGGGTGGCATGATTTGTAGCTACAGCGGCAAAATAATTTAAAAGGAAGACATTTCCTTGAAATGTCTGACCGTAAAAACGGGATAAGGAAAGAAAGGAAGGACTCGTACAGAAGGGGCTCCAACATGCGACACCATTGCCTGTGTATAGCACAATTGGAATGGCATGGCTTGATCTGGATTGGCCAAGGGATAGAGAAGTATACACAGTGATAAATAAACTGTGCCATGATGTGATCAGGCCTCGGGTATGAGGCCTCGGGTGTGAGCCCGCGCACCCCTTGCCCTAGCTCTCATTTCCTCCATTTTCAAAAAAATATTTACTTCAAGATATATCAAAATACAAGCTCACACTCTTAAGCAGGCAGCACAATAAGCAAATTTAATGGCAAGACTCCTGTGAACGTGACAAAGAGAAACGGAACGAAAGAATAAAACATTGGCCAAAGCGGGATTCAAGCCCCAATGAATGGGAGTAATGTCCAACTTTCTACCAACAATAAGCTATCCCCCCAATTCTTGGACCACCAAGTTTATTTTTCCAGGCTCCTCTCAGGTAACCTCTCTGGTTGATGTCGGCCGCTACATTAAGTGGCAGCCCACACGGGCTACTCGTGGTTTTCCTGGCAGCAAAGGGGTCAGGACAGACGACCTTAATATTAAGTGGTTAGTTTCAGCAGACGCATGGATAAAGCATTTCTGGTGGTACTGCTCCATATCTTCTGGCTGCAGAGCAAGGTTCTGCCAAACTGGTGGCTCATCAAGGCCAAAGTCCTTGTTCCTTTCTCTGTGTCAGTGCTCCAGCTGTGTGATTAGTGATTACCAAGCCTTCTTTCACCTTCCTTATGACAGTGTGCTTTCCCTGTGTTGCACGCGCAATGTTTGAAAACATTTTTTTTTGTTATCATCCCATTCACAAGGTGCGCGCATACATTGAGCACGGAATCACTTGGTGTCCCCAACGCGACTTTGAAAATGTAACACCGCTTTTCAAGGCTGCTGATCCATAGCAGTGCCCCATTAAGTCGGTGAAAAGCTACCATAGTTACCAGGACATGAAATGTTACCACAGTTACCAGGACATGAAAAGTTACCATAGTTACCTGGCCATGAAAAGTTACCATAGTTCCCAGGGCATGAAAAGTTACCATGGCATGAAAAGTTACCAGGACATGAAAAGTTACCAGGACATGAAAAGTTACCATAGTTACCAGGACATGAAAAGTTATCAGGACATGTTCAAGAAAGCAAATTCATGGTCACCATTGCATGCTTACAGAGTATCATGTCAGCACATTCTAACCAGCGTACGCGCAGACAGGCGCACACTCACTTCTTGTCCTCTGTGTACGTGTTATTTGACTGAAGGACCCGGTACTACAACTGGTGAAGCAGTTCAAGGAACTTGTTCTAGACCGGTGTGCAGGAAAACACGCTCCTTTTTCTCTGATAGATTTGTTTAAAATCGGATGAACATTGACAGAAATTTCGCAACAATTACATCTTTAATAGTAAAACAGTCAGGAAAAAATTAGAAAAGCGAGATTTGAGTAATGTGGCAAGGATATCTTGATCACAAGACCTATGAAAGGGGGAACTTATTTTGACACTCATCACAAATGTTCCCCTTCTTCATACACGACCAATGATATTTGCACTAGCCCAGATTATACACAATGCAGGAAGCGCAAGCAGCTAGGTGATACACAGGGCCACACTGCACTGCCATACCCTCTTTTGTAGGCTTGAAGAAGACCCATGATTGTCAGTCTTGTAAATAACTCTGCCGGCACATATCCTTATGCAGGCATTGAAACTTCTGTTGCTACTGGCAATGCCCAGCAGCTGGCAGCTGGTTCTGATATAGGTGTACCCTCTGCTGCAAACCTCTATCTCCCTCCACCAGGCGCGTGTCACCTCTTCGTGGGCAAGCTCTGTTCAGACCTTCGCCTACCCAGAGGACTCTCTCCTCTCAAGTCAAGCAACGGGACAAGTCGCGTTGCCATGCATATGGGTCCCAGTGCGGAAATCCTTTCCATAAATTCTGGCTAACCCAGGCTCATCATTGCATTGAAGAAGATTGAAGGACTTTTTAAATCTCACTTCCACGATCACTTCAAAAAAGGTTAAGAACAGTAGTTCTTAGGACGCGAAGTGAGGAAGGAAAAGGATTTTCTAAATTGAGGAAACGTTTCGGCATCAACGCCATCATCAGTTCATCCCGGCGGTGCTGAGTCAGGGCTAGCTGCCTGTTTTACAGGGAAAGTGTGTGTTATCCACTTGTGGGTGCAAGGTGTTTCAGTTGCTATGTGAGGTGATAAAAATATGCATTTCGTCGGAGTCGATTTCTATTGCGTTCATGGTATGATCCGTCGGTGTCTGCTGCGTGCGTTGATAACTATGGTGAGTGGGTACTGCGTGCGTTCTGGGTGTGTTGCTGCGTGCATGGACAGTTGTGAGTATTACGAGTTTGTGAGGTACAAGTGTGCCAATGCGTAGCTTTGCCTCAAGGAGAAAAGCATAGTCAGACAAGAAAGCCAGTTCCCAGGTGTTCTTCACGGCGATTCAATGGTGGCCGACACGCTTTGGATAGCAAGCACCTCTTCGATGTGTAGGTGCGGAAGGATGTCGCGCTGTTGTGAGAGGACGCTGAACATGACGGATGGAGACGTCTGCGGGTGTTTCTGTTCGTAGTGCTCTCCAAACTCCACCAACCAACGGATAAACTAACGAGAAAACACCCAACGACGAACACGAACAACCCAACAGAACGATTCGCTGTCATTGGCGATATTGACGTCCCTCAACTCGCCCTCAAGACCCTGGCAAAGGGACCGAAATTCGTCCTCACGATCGACTACAGACAGAACATCTCGAACACACACAAGAAGTCGAGACAGCCGCCCTCGCATACCAAATGCAATGGCACCACACGATAAACCCAACAAACCAACCACCAATTCCCACACTCAACGCTTCATGCCCCTTCGGCAGCAGACCGAATCAACCCGAGCCCACAAGGAGATCGAACGAGCAATCCAAGGTTTCCTGACGGACTCACAAAAACTCGTACGTAAACACAACGCCAACAAAACAAAACCAAACACGACATCTACAGAAAGGAACGCCGTCATTGCTCTCAGGTTTGAACACGACATGGCCATCACTAATAGTGACAAAGGCGGAGAGATGGTGGTCATGAGAGCATCAAGACTACAGGAACTCTGCCTTGCCCATCTTAGTGACGGTGTGTAACAAATGAAAAGTCTATATCTGTATACCATGGAAGAGTTGCATCTTACTTCGTCACAACGTCTTCTTTCTTTCCGCTCTTCTTCAAGCGCGAGGTGCTCACATTCCGCATGGAGCAATGACAACTTCCAGCGGCGTGGGTCTCCCCTCAAAAAGGTTCTTGGATCTTTCGCAGCAGATCCTTGAGGCACTGCGATGGTGACCTGCCCTTGAGGCACCGCGACCTGCGCTGGAGACCCTGAAGTTGGCTTTCACACTGATTTTCTTCCGCTTCTAGTTCCTCGAAATCTTCCACTAAATCCTAGTCTCATGACTGAAAGCTCTAGCTGAACAGGAAAAGCGATCTTCGACGCCTCTGAGCGATGAACCTCAAACCGATCTGATCAATTGCATTTGAAAGCTGCTCGGCATGCCGTCGGACTTTGGATTGACACCCCGCAGCAACTGTATCCAAGGACTATGTGACGTCAGAGACTTACTTATGCATACGTGCCATTCACACAAACATCTCTCCGGCCAGAAACGTAACTAACTCCATCCGCTGGTTTATTTTACATCGTACATTTCCCGTCGTCCAGAGCGATATCATGACCACGATCAGAAGAAACAGCACTGTCCCGTGCCGCATGTTTGTCGTCGCAGAATGCACCTGAAACAACAGGCGAATTCGAAGCAAATTAGCCGTCAGTGTAAACCTCGCTTCCACTGAGTTATTTTGGAGCTCTAGATCTGCTGTGGGATTGAGTATTCAGAGTTTAACATACACAGATAGTGGTAGAGTATACCTACTCGCTGCGTCTTTCCAGAGCAGTCCCTCTGCTTCAGCGTGTAGATTATTCCCAACAGTGATCAAGTTTGTAGGAGGTTGCCGATAGTTGCGCAAACTTACAGTGTCCTAGACCGTTCAGCACGACATATGGCTGTATCTGTGTTTTCTCTCTTCAGGAAAGAGAAGCTCCGGTGTTCTGCTAGGCAGTGCAAGCGGTCGCGTGGCCCACTTCCCACCCCCTTGTTTCACGATATCTGTGTCTGAGTGCGGTCAAAGTATAGAAGCACACCTTATTGCATCGGAGGAAACTGAACCGTTGTTAGAGGGAAGAATTTACTCGTTCGTTGCAACCAAGCTTTAGGTTTTTGCATTTCCTTATCCCATTCTTGCCAAGTAATTTATGAGATTTGAGGGACCTTCAGTTTGTGATCTTACAAACGAGAGGCCCTGCTCGGAGAGAGCGGCTCTCAGTCCCCCCGGGAAAGCATTGTAACTGTTAAGCAAGTCTTCCGGAAGTCACGGCCTAGGTCTTCACCGGCAGTACTAAAGCGAACCCTGCCACCATCGGCTGTTGTTGTTCACGTGAACTAAACTGGGTTGAGATGTGCGGTCGACAAAACCCGCTGGCTTCCTCTTATTTCATCGAGCCTTTCCCGACGTCCAGCGTTTTCCAGCTGTTTAGCTTAATTTCCTTAGCCTCGTGCTCAATGCTCAAGCAACCCTTACTTGGAAAATTCGCGTTTCCTTTTATTAACTAATTCTCTTGTCGCATGCCCGGGACCCGTTTGAAAAATCCGCCCTCTCAATCGTTATGTTTTTTGGTTTCTACTTAATGCTCCGCAGCGCCGCTTGGGAGTAGCCAAGCATGTCGAAGGAGTGTCGCGATCAGGGATACAATCCGTAATAACGCGAACGAAAGGCAGCAGACGAGCCATGTTGCGCGACTGACTCAAAATGAGGTTTTGCCCGGTTCATTCAGCGAACAAACCGACTCGGTACTGCCATTGGCTCTTGGACGTCGACTGTCAGAGAGCAAGCGTCTTTCCCTGGCCTCGGAAAGATTTGCGATGAATCATGGGAATGATGGGTTAGTGGCTGCTCCTGGACAGCAATCATTTCTGTGAGGAGGGCATTGTGGATCCCGATGGTGTGCCTGGCGAGATTTCCCTCTTTTGGGTTTAAAGTCCGACAAAGCATGAGGGGAAGTCACCCTGAGGACTTTCAGAACAGGGCGGACTCGGAATCTGACCTAAGGCCAAACGGTACCATGCGGCCATGCTGCCCGGTAAATTCAACTTGGAAGCTCCAAAAATCTTAGTATAGGAGGGGGTGGGGAATCGCCTCCATTGTTTGTTGAATGGTCAGCTTCCACCATGAAACTACAGAAACAAGTAACGTTTTTGGAGAGAAAAAGCTCAGCGGCGGGAGATGAGAACAGAACGAGGAAATTCTTGTAACATAAGCAAAAACAACCCCAGAAGCTGGAATGTCTTGGCCTAACGGGGGAGGGGACCATGACAGACATATCGATGACCAGGTGAAGATGTTATGTGGAAAGATTGGCGATTGATGAATAACTGCAGCTGCGCCGGCACAGAAAATTCAGCGAATATGGAACAACGTCAGGTCACTAAGCTGACTCCTAATGACCCGCTGTTTGTAAGGCGGCCATTTGTCAAACGCCGGTGTCTGCTTTATTCGGTTAAGACATATTACAAACCGGGTAAAGGATTATCCCCGATTGGTTTCGTGTCGGCCTACGAATCGCTGATTCATGTCGGCCTTCTTATTTCGTGTGCGCCGTGCGTACATGTAATGACCGGCGGGAAGCCTGTACATGTCGTAACACCTGTGCCGGTTGTCGCTGTTCTCTTCACTGCCGAAATGAAATGCCGCTGCACTGCTGCAATGGTCTGCTGTTGGTGTTCATCACGGTGCGTGTCCTGCGCGCCCGGTGGTCGGGCAGCTGGAGCAGGCCAAGCCAACGTTTATGTATGCACGATGCGAAAGGCAGGCAAACTTCCTAGGGAAAGCTTCCATCCAGTTATTTAAGGCATCCTTTAACCTCGCGCCGACTGCAATTTGGAGTCTTTGTGATCTGCTCGCAGGCGTTTGTGCCCTAAGCGAAAACACCAAATGTCTCGCCTGGTGCTTTGCCTGTATTTTTCAGGGATTGCTTTCGCTCAAACCGGGAGTGAGATCATGATTTTGCCTTCGAGCAACGTGTAGCTGTCCTTTGGCTCCTCGTCCACGGCCAATACGTTTATCAGTGGAAAGTTCGCCATGTATGGCCGAGGACCTGCGGAGGATCGCTACACACCCGTTCGATTTGAGAGAGAATTATCGCCGAATGCAACCGCCGATGAGCTCCACATGTACGGTATGGCAGAAAAGGCAGTACCGTACGGACATGGTATAGCTCCTTAGAGAGTTTAGAATAGAGGGGATGTAAATGAGTGTTAGGTTGGTTAGGGCATGTCCCCAATGAGACGGTTGCCCAGGCTTTAGCTATAGTTCAAGTAGATGGCTGCAAGCCTGGTTTATTAGCGAAAATGCTCAGAGACGCTGTGTTCTTGCTGTAGCCTGGTGAAAGGAAGGCGTAATGGTAGCACTCGGGGGAGCTGGTTGGGGCGATGAGCAAGGCCAAGATTGGCATCGTGTTACTCTGATGACCTCACGCTATGGCTGACAAGGCCGCTCCTTGTAAGAGAAAAAAATCGCCTATCTACCATTCATACAGTTACACTGAGGTGAAAAGTTCTAAACACTGGGGCAGTTTCGATGTTAAGCTTAGAGTAGAAACTTTCAGTCATGCAACTGAGAAAATATTTTAAAGGTCCTATGATCATCAGCCGCCGGTCTACTACGCACTATACGTGGTGCCATAGCATGGGCTTGAGGGTTGTCTGCCATATTGGTTGACATCAGTTACCCAGAGATGAGGGCGAAGGGATTTACTCAACCACTCATATCCACTTCTCCTCCACACACCCAACCCTAGCTTTCAAACATTTCTCACCATTTCTCACTTACTGACCTTTTGTTCTGAGCACAAACTTCCGGACAACCGCTCTTGTTCACACGCTTAACTCACAGGCCCATTTCTCAATCTCTCCAAGGCTTCTTTTTCACGCCAAAACACTTTTCACTGACCTTAAAGTTTGAGCACACATCTTTCTGAGTGCTCTAAAGGTACCTCAACATCCCCTCTGCCCTCAGATAACTTTCGACCACACTCTTCTACCACCCGGAGCAACACAGCCCCACTCCGTTCCTGTTGTCCGAACGGGTTCAAGACAGATTGACATGGCAACAAAAAGTCGGAAAGTGGTCAACTATAAATCCTTGAGATCTCATAGGAAGCCGAAACGTTTTTATATTTCGACAGTTCAAGTGGTCAGGTGTGGAAGCGTGCCCCGTAGAGCTTCATCAAGCCGGGCTCTTCTTAACCAATGAAGTGACAACTTCTTGCGTCAGACTCAACTTAGTCGGATCGACCAGAAGGAAGTTGCTCTACTCTTCCGTCCAATCTCTCTTAGGGTTTAGTTTTTGAAGATGACTACTTCATCATGAGATGCTTTCCAAGTAACTCATCTGGTGAATTCCGCTTTGTTGCAGCAGCATTCAGAAGTCGTCATCCGCTCCTCCGAAATGGCAGGCAACCCTTCCACCCTCAAATTCTCTTGGTGGTTTTCCACATGCTCCGGTTTCCCATGACAATGGGCAGGACCTAGGTCTTGTCGGGCCAGAAAGAATCCGAAGACATGCGTCTTTACACTTGAAGCTAAGAATAAAGCCTGCCCTTGTCGAGCGACAGGAAAGCGAAGTCACATATTCCACGCACAGCAGGCTCTGGCAGGCTGCGTACAATTTGATCCTGTTTCAATCCGCGAAGTGCGACGTGCTCTTTGGTCACTGAATGTTTTGTGGACGTCACGAAGTTCAGACCTTTCTGGCAATTTTTTTCTTGCGTCAGCAGTTTTTCTTCCGCCTAGCCAACGACGTCAGGCAAGATCACACCGTGCCGAAAGTAACCCCAACAGCTCTTAGAACAGGACACGAAGTAGAACTGCTTTTCCTTTACTCTAGTGGTAAAGAAGAGCAATGCTTTTCACCAATCAAGCGTGTGGAGAATGACCCACAAGCGGAAATATACGTGATCCGAATGCCCTGTGCCGGAAAAAGACACATCCACACAAGTACACACACGTAAATTATCGTTTGTGGAACCACCTACAGTCCCACTAGCCTGACAGTGGCAATAAAGTAGGATCGCATGGCTTAGCGAGCCTCTCCTTTAAATTTCTTGCTCGGCCAGCCTTGGTCAATGGTCTTGGCCGGAGCTCTTGCATTTTGTTCACGAAGTTCAACTTCTTCCTTCGATCGTGTCTATGCAAACTAGCACTTGCGTCAGACTCGAATCTCTAAGAGATGTGGTCATGACAGCTCGGGACATTAGTTGGTTGAAAAACAAAGTATTGATAAATGCCAAGTCCTGGGTTCGAGTCCAGATCTCTGCACGGAACAAGTTAATTGAACATTCATTGACCCTACAGCGTTGGGCCGTGAGGATACAATCTCCCTTCCTGAGAGACTTCCATGGCTCTTCACAAAGACATGCCACATCGTGGAAACACGTCACAAAAAGACAAGGGTCCTTGCACCACGCTGTGAGATCATCTTCGCCAATTTCAACAAGGCTTCTTTGAGAAAGTGCCTGCTTATTCCCCACCTGCCTCCCCATGATATCATCAACAACCAACACTTATTCGAACACGACTGCACCTGTCGTTCCTCTGCCAACAACATCAACCTTACTTGACTGTCCTCATACTCGTCTACTTTGGTGGCATATTTGGCTTTCATTCTTACCTGCCTTTGCCTGAGATGGCATCCCTTGATGACTCACAAGTAGAGAATTTGAAGGCATTTCCGCTAAGTGGCCTTGCACTGGAAAATCGATCTGTGGGTGGGTGCGTGCGCGTGTGTGCGTGTGCGCGTTTATGCACCCGTGTGCGTGCATGTGCGTGTCCTCGGGCGTGTGTTGCGTGTGCTCGGGCGTGTTGTGCGTGTGCTCGGGCGTGTTGTGCGTGCGCGCTTGCGTGGCCATAAAAAATTCTAGGCTTGTGCTGTCCAATTGACTGAACAGGTGTCTGCATGGTAGAGATAAAAACAGAGAAAGATAATAACCGAAGTTACATCTCTGCCAACTCCCGTGAACGTGACAGAGAGAGAGAGAACGAAAGAAAATATTCGATGGGTAAACCGGGAATCTAACCAGGGTAGTTGGATTTATGTTCCAATGCTCTACCTCCTGAGCAAACTACCCGGGTTCGATTCCCGATTCGCCCATCGGTTTTTTTCTTTCGTTCTTTCTCTCTCTTTCTCGCGTTCGCGGGAGATGGTAGAGATTTAATTTCAGTGATGGTGATTCCCTGCATGAGAGCGTAAAGCTCACCGTTTTCTGTAGAGAAAGCTAAAGCTTGTGTGTACACGTATTCTTTCTGCCTGTTCCTCTGTTGGCCTTTGGTGCGCATTTCATGTGTGTAATCATGTCTGTTAGTCGCTCACTCACCCACTCTCTCTCTCTCTCTCTCTCTCTCTCTCTCCCTCTCTCTCTCTCTCTCTCTCTTTCTCTCTCCCTATCTGTCAGCCTCCGCCTATCTGTCTATCTGTCTGTCTGTGAACCCCAAGCAAAGCTGACAGCACTAAGTAAAGGGTTGTAAAGCTCATCTGCGGGTGCATGTGTGTGGTCTTTGCTTTCAGGTAATGTTGATCCAGTCAGATGGGATTGTGCTGAAACTACTTTCAATAGTTCATAACTGGAATAAGCTCGTGGAGTCATTCTCCATACCTCATTTACTGATGTGTGGTCATGTACACACAGACAATGAGAAACATTCATACTGCTCGTTGCCAACCTTAGGGACATTAGCCATGAATTTTCTTGTTTTCTGGAAGCATTTTCTTGAGGACGGGTGACACAATTTTTGGCTATGCCAGAGGTGTCATTACTCGTTAGTTCAGCTCTTTTGTGTCCTTAATCTTGCAAGCACCACCACAGGCTGCTCCTGATGTTTCGGAACACAGCTACTAAAACTCCATCATGTAAATCTCATGTCTTTTGTCCTGAACTTATGGACATTTATTATCATGGACTAGGGTGTGATTTCTTGTGATGGCACTGTGCATCTAGCTGCATGGGTGCGAACAGTCATCAGCAGATTGACTGCATGCTTTCACACTCATAGGGAAAATGACCACACAATTGCAGCTGGAAAGGAGAGCCCATGCACCGAGGGCAGAGCAGTGCTATGCCAAACATTAGCTTTTACTCTATCCAGGGCAGAGGGGGGGGGGGGGGCACTTTGTGCCCACTCCCCCATTTAGAACTCTTTGCGTTTTTGGG
>JAOWAR010212719.1:0-14697 GCA_028571005.1 Clathrina lutea | reverse complement strand
TGAGAGCCTGATGGACATGGTGTGGATATGTCACGTTTAGAGGACATGGTGTGGATATGTGGTGTTGAGAGGATGGACATGGTGTGGATATGTGGTGTTGAGAGGATGGACATGGTGTGGATATGTGGTGTTATGAGGAGGGACATGGTGTGGATATGTGGTGTTGAGACTCTTGAGAGGATGGACATGGTATGGACATGTGGTGTTAAGAAGATGGACTTGGTGCAGAGATGTGGTCTTGAGAGGATGGACATGGTGTGGATATGTGATGTTGAGACTCTTCAGAGCATGGACATGGTGTGGATATGTAGTGTTGAGAGGATGGACATGGTGTGGAACTGTGGTGTTAAGAGGATGGAAATGGTGTGGATATTATGGTGTTGAGAAGATGGACATGGTGTGGATATGGTCTTGAGAGGACAGATGTGGTATGGTTATGTGGTGTTGAGGGGATGGACGTGGTATCTATATGTGGTGTTTAGAGGATGGACATGGTGTGGATATGTGGTGCTCAGAGGAGGGACATGGTGTGGATATGTGGTGTTCAGAGGATGGCCATGTTGTGCATATGTGGTGTTGACAGAATGGGCAGGGTGTGGAAATGTGGTGTTGAGAGGATATGGCCATGGTGTGAACATGTGGTGTTGAGAGGATGGACATGATGTGGATTTGTGGTGTTGCAACTCTTCAGAGGATGGACATGATGTGGATGTGTGGTGTTGAGAGGATGGACATGGTGTGGATATGCACAGTGGTATTGAAAGGATGGACGTGGTAAGTACTCCGTGGTGTTGAGAGGATGGATATGGTGTGGATATGTGGTGTTTAGACTCTTGAGAGGATGGACTTGGTATGGATATGTCGGGTTGAGAGAATGGACATGGTATGGTTATGTGGTGCTAACTTGGAGGATGGACATGGTGGGGTTATGTCGTGTTGAGAGGATGGACGTAGTGTGGACATGTGGTGCTCAGAGGATGGACATGGTGTGGACATGTGGGGTTTAGAGGATGGACATGGTGTGGATATGTGGTGCTGACAGGATATATAAGACATGGTGTGGATATGTGGTGTTCAGACGATGGACATGGTGTGGATATGTGGTGTTAACTGAAGAGGATGGATATGGTCAGGATATGTGGTGTTGGGAGGATGGACTTGGTATGCATAGATATGTGGTGCTGAGAGGATGGACATTGTGTGGATATGTCGTGTTGAGAGGATGGACGTGGTGTGGATATTAATCGTGTTGAGAGGATGGACATGGTGTTTACATGTGGTATTATGAGGATAGACGGGGTGTTTATATGTGGTGTTGAGAGGATGGGCATGGCATGGGTATGTGGGGTTGAGAGAATGGAAATGTGGTGCTAACAGGATAGAAAATGATGTGGATATGTTGTGTTGAGAGGATGGATATGGTGTGGATATGTGGTGTTGAGAGGATGGATATGGTGTGGATATGTGGTGTTGAGAGGTTGGACATGGTGTGGATATGTGGTGTTAAGAGGATGGACATGGTGTGGCTATGTGGTGTTGAGAGGATAGGCATGGCATGAACATGTGGTGTTAAGAGGATACATATCGATGGACACGGTACGTGTCGTTATGTGGTGCCGTTGAGATTATGTACATACCATGGTTATGTGGTGTTGAGAAGATGGACCTGCTGTTGATATGTGGTGTTGAGAGGATGGACATAGTATGGATATGTGGTGTTGAGACTCTTGAGAGGATGGACATGATGTGGATATGTGGTGTTGAGAGGATGGACATGGTGGTGACATATGGTCCAGAGAGAATGGATAAGTTATGGATAAGCCGCGGTGTTGAGAGGATGGAGATGGTGTGGCTATGTGGTGTTGAGAGGATAGGTATGGCAAGGATATGTGGTGCTAAGAGGATGGACATGGTGTGGATATGTTGTGTTGAGAAGATTGACCTGCTGTTGGTATTTGGTGTTGAGAGGATGGACATAGTGTGGATATGTGGTTTTGAGACTCTTGAGATGATGGACATACCGTGGTTATGTGGCGTTGAGAAGATGGACTTGGTGTGCGTATGTGGTGTTGAGAGGATGGACATGATGGACATGATGTGGATATGTGGTGTTGAGACCCTTGAGAGGATGGACATGTGGTGTTGAGAGGATGGAAATGGTGTGGACATGTGGTCTGGAGAGGATGGACAAGGTATGGATACGCCGTAGTGTTGAGAGGATGGACTTGGTGTGGCTATATGTGGTGTTGAGAGGATAGGCTTACCATGGATATGTGGTGCCAAGAGGATGGACATGGTGTGGATATGTGGTGTTGAGATGATGGACATACCGTGGTTATGTGGTGTTGAGAAGATGCATGGACATGCTGTTGATATGTGGTGTTATGAGGATAGACGGGGTGCTTATGTGTGGTGTTGAGAGGATGGGCATAGTGTGGATATGTGGTTTTGAGACTCTTGAGAGGATGGACGTGGTATGGATATGTGGGGTTGAGAGGATGGACATGGCATGGATAACTCGGGTGCTAACTGGGAGGATGGATATGGTGTGGTTATGTGGTGTTGAGAGGATGGACATGGTGTGGATATATGGTGTTGAGAGGATGGACATGGTATGGATATGTGGTGTTGAGAGGATTGCCATGTGGTGTTGAGAGGATGGCCATGTGGTGGTGAGAGGATGGACATGGTATGGATATGTGGTGTTGAGAGGATGGACCTGGTATGGATATTTGGTGTTGAGAGGATGAACATGGAATGGATATTTGGTGTTGAGAGGATGAACATGGAATGGATATTTGGTGTTGAGAGGATGAACATGGAATGGATATGTGGTGTTGAGAGGATGGCCATGTGGTGTTGAGAGGATGTACATGGTATTGATGGTGTTGAGAGGATGACATGGTGTGAATACGTGGTGTTGAGAGGATGGACATCGTATGGCGGGATGTCCCGCTGAGAGCATGGACATGGTGTGGATATGTGGTGTTGAGATGATGGATATGGTGTGGATATGTGGTGTTGAGAGAATGGACATGGTGTGGATATGTGGTGTTGAAAGGATGGACATGGTATGGATATGTGGTGTTAAGAGGATGGCCATGTGGTGTTGAGAGGATGGACATGGTATGGATATTTGGTGTTCAGAGGATGGACATGGTGTGGATATGTGGTGCTGGGTTCACCTGAATGTCGTGGTGTAGGCATTCTCGGTCTGCGACTATCATCCTGGTGTCCTGGAGCTGACAGCGTCCACTTGTCAATAGTCTGGCCACCGCCATTTTGGCCCACTGCACAATAGCCCGGAGGTATATCTGAGTGGTTGTCAGCATCGTCATCTTCATGAGGCAGGCCTGAATGCACGCAAGAAGATGCATGGAGGAAACACACAGAGCCGAGCGAGAGAGGGAAGGAGAGGGAGAGGGGAAGAGACAGACAGAGGTAAAGAGAGAGAAAGAAGAGAGAGAGAAGAGGGAGAAAGAGGAAGATCGAGCGAGCGAGCGAGAGAAGAGAGAGAGAGAGAGACAGACAGAGAAAGGGAAGAGAGTAAGAGAGAGTGGAGAGAGAAAAAGAGAGACAGAGAGAGTCAAGCCAATGAGAAGTTTTTTTCTTATTGCTTTTGGCATAAAAAATCCGCCACAATTGCCGAAAACATTCACACGAGAATGATTCAACCTTGGTCAAGGCTCTGTTGTGGCCGAGTGGCGGCCACCTCAGCCGGTGATGGTGTGGAGGCTGCACGCTTTATGGCCGGGTGTGAGGAGGCTGCAGGTGTCACAGGGACGGAGGCCATCGATGGTAGAGCGACGAGTGAGGCGGCAATTTTGGACCGCTATGAATGATAGAATACAACAGTTTGTGGTAGCCATCATTAGCCGATGTACATTCTTGAGAGGATGGCTTCAATGCCAACAGGCAATACATATGTACAAGCTGTAAAAACACTTGAAAGACATCGACCATTTGACTTGGGGTAGATATGCTCAATCTCTTCTTCTCTGAAATTTTCTTTTTCTTTCATTTCACGTCAATATCTTTCCAACAAGACCGAAAGTGTGAAAAAACTTCAATGGGAAGTGGGTAAACTGTGATTTTGCAAGGGTGGGAACAAACTTTTGACCACCACTGTAATCTATCTGTGATCTTTGTTGTCTTTCGGTCAGTGCTTGACAGGCTGTTGATGACAGAGATATTTCCGTCAAAACGTCTATGTTTCAAAATTAGCTGACAAAGAAAGAAACTGAGGTGACTCAGGTGGATTGGGAATAAGAAATGAAAAGTTATAAAGACGTATCTTCAACCTGACACGTGAGAACAGACGAGGAGTCTTGAACAACCCAGGGGAAACCCCTATAACCAAGGGAAACCCTGGAAACCCCTATAACCAGAGGATCCATCTATTCGAAGAAATATGACACGTCTGTTTTAAACTGATGAGCTTAAATGCACATGAAAAAGAAAAAAAAAGCCTGAGAGAGACCGAAAGATAAACAGGAGATATGACTTTGGCGAAAGCGACGGAAGGAGACTTTCGACCACCGCAATAGTCCCATCATTATTCATTGTACAGAATAGAGGAAAAGAAAAGGGCAGAGCTAAAGAATCAACAGAGCGGACTGCATGCAAGCTCAAGTCTCCTCCTGGGAAAAGTATAGATTGATAGCCGAGACCGAGGTCGAGACCGGCAAATCACAACCCGAGCCGTGCAGCGGCAAGGGTTGTGATACGGCCTGGTCGAGACCGAGTGTTGTGGCCGTGAATGTATTTCTCATAACCCGCTACTCAACCATGCATATCGCACTCCTGTCATGACCCACGCACTACAAGATGATCATGTTGTATGCTTGAGTGGGTAAGCGTGTAAGCGGTTGTGATTACCACGGTAAGAGGTTATGATTGAAATTCATAACCTCTTGTCACATGAAGGGGCTGTGATTGGAAATTCACAGCCTCTTAGGGGATGGGGAATTTGTATGGGTGATGTCACAGAGTTGTGAGAATGCATGTTTGACCAGTCGGTAAACTCACTTTGGAGACGGGTCGAGGCATTGGTTGCAGCTCGGGAGGGGTGCGTGAAGTCAGGATGTTGCTGAGGCAATACAATCGATAACACTCGCTGTCCAAAAATGATGGAAGGCGTTCTTTGAAGATCCAATCAATGCTCGTTTCTGGTTCGAGGCACTGCAATTGCCATCAATGATCATCAATGATTGTAATGCATGTAAGCCAGCAGCATGACTTTATCCCTAACCTTCTAATTTGAACTATGCCATGAAAACATTGAAGCAGCGGAGAAAGACTTTTCACACAGAGCGATTGAATGAGTCTCAGTCCCACACAAGTGATCTCTAACTTTGAACAAGGACTTGAACATTCCTGATTCGAGCTAGCACAGTTAATTCAATCAAAGTGATAACAGGTGGAGGAAAGAGAGAACATTTCTTCCATAGAGCTTCTTTAGCTCCAGAAGAAAAGGCAAAAACAAAGGGACAACAGACTATATAGAGAGGTGACTATTTATAGAGGTGACTGTGGAATACTCAATCCCCAGTGGTAAACACTAGACACACAGTACAGGATTGGAGTATCTCATAATCAAATTCAACCGACTGAACACACTCACACTCTCACTCTGAAGGATAGAGAAGGTAGAGACAACTTATATAGAGTACAGAGAAGTGGGAGAATGAGAGGGTGTGTAGCACCTGGAGTCTGAGTATCTAGGGTGTGGCAGTGAGTAAGTATAGGTGTTGCATGCGCTGTCTAAGAATGTGAACTAACCTTCTACCTTGTGAGGGTGTATCAATAAGATGAGTACGTTACACCCAGCACAAATGCCTTCCGCTTGACATAGGTGAGAAGTTAAGTCTCTTTAGTTTCATTTCTCGTCCATGGTGGTGACTCGTGACCCCAACCCTCCCTTGTTAATCAGCTGATTCTGGAATATTGAGTGACATTGTTCATGACCATTGTTTCGAGCACTGTGTCGAAAGTGGCGCTCGGACTGACACAATCCGCCCTGGCTCAACCAGTGTGGTTTAAAATTGACATGTTTGCTTCGTCTGTCAGCTGTGAATGAACCATCAAAGCGCCGAAATAACACGATGAAGCTTCAGGCCTAGGGGTCATAGAAAGAAACACAACCCGACAAAATATTGATCAGTAGGCGAGTGTGTGCCAAGGGACATCTTTAATGGTTGTTCTTCTCAGAGCGCGAAAAGGAACACCGCAATCAGGTTCCAACAATGGAATACCCCGATGATCAACTGCCGCTTCCTTGGAAAAATTTCAAATAGCTTTGTGAAGGGAAATTTATACCCTCCCCACTTTTCAGGAGACTCCAAAATCGAATAACCCTAATCCCAAAATGAACTCTAGGTACTACAAACACCTGCAGATGAACTTGAGAATCAGAGTGTACTCAATCAGCCAAGACATTTAACCAATGACCGGACTAGACGGACTTAACCACCAGTGATGTTTCAATAATAATAATAATTTAAAAAAAAGGTCCAGCTGAATATCCAGCTGTCTGTGATCTTAATTCATCTGTCATTAACTTAATAACATCATTTACACACCTGCGACATTAGGTGGTAGTTTGAGACTGTTCTTGACCTTCCTCTCCGTCCTACAGTGCCTTGTTCAGACTGTTGACAAGCTGGTTTACTCCTGCACGTACACACTATCAGATGGCAAACCTTGCACAGACACAGGGAAACAAAAGTCTAAAATGATGCACTCAAAGTTGTACCGCCATGCCGCCGGAGAGCTTGACTACAATTGCAAGGCCAACTCCATGGCGTCAATGAGGTTTCACTGGGTGATGCCTGTCGTTGACTTTAGCTTTGCCCGACCCTCTTTAAATCTGTTCTGTCTTGCGTCTTCTTCGTCAGAGTGCTCACAAATGGCTGGACTCTGTTCATCGCTACAACAGGACGAGGACACCAATGAAGATGACGGCTGTGCAGGCAAGTGAAATATCTTGATGATTTCTGGAATGTGACCGGTTAGAGACTGTATGCCCATTTATGGTCGTTGCACTTTGCTATTGGATGGTTTTTCCTCTTATTGTGACTATCAAGCCGGGCTGGTGAATGATAATTTTAAGTTTAGGCTTGACAACTTTCTGTTCGTGGGTGCAAAACAGAAAATGATACATGGATACAACCTCCGTACATCATTTCCCATTAGTGATGTAATTCACGGAAGGGCTAATTGAAGAATATAGCAGACTTGAAGGCTTTTTCATTTTGGTGAGCCGCATCATGGACAAACTGGTTTGACCACATCTTCTTATTCTCTCAGGTGAAGCGACACTTGCAGGCCAAAATCTCTCAACAGTGGAAGACTGTCGCTGAGGCGTTCAAGGCCATGGATGAGAATGGTGACCGCACCATCTCACCATCAGAACTCCAACAATTTCTCCAGCTCTACTGTATGCCTATGACCGAAGACCAATTCCAAGAGTGAGTTGACAACGGCTCTCTTCTTTCTCTCTTTCTTGACGGAGTTCAACTTGACCGTGATCGTCATGTCCTTTTGTCATTAGGTTTTTTTGCAGGCCGCTGAGGACAGTATAGGGACTTTGGGCACTTCACACACAGCCAAGTCTTGGCTGGTAATTGCAAACAACACAGAGGGAGATGGATAATTTCATATGGAAAAAAAAGACACACAGGCTCAAGTTCTAGTTGAACTCAATGTTTCTCCTTGAAAATGTGCTTCTCTGTATTTTTCAGACTGTGGGCTGAGTGCGATGTGAATCAAGATGGACGACTTCAGTTTGTCGAATTCCTCAACCATCTTGGCCTGGATGTGAACCCTGGAGATCTTGTTGGCCTCAGCAAGCAGATCGCAGAGGGAAGTGATGAATTTTCGCAGCGAAGACAGCAAGACCATGCACAGAGGTGAGAAATCATCCATCATTTTAGCTGGAACTGGGCATTGTAAGAGAAGGATTTCATGCGAGTGCTGAATGTAAACCGCCAACACCCAACTTTATTGCTAAGATGAACAATCTTTCCAGCGCAGAGCCATTCAACTTGTCTACCAGGAGTACACTGTGGGGCTGTGATAATGAAAGGACATAAGCATGATCCGTCCCTCCATGAAATAGTTTCTTTACACGATCACTCTCAGACAGCCCATACCTAGCATGGTACAGCTACTACTTGTAGAGGGTTGTGTTTGATAGGCGTGACTTTGGCTATAAGTAAGTAATTTTGCCAGGACGGACTTTTCTCAATTTCCCGAATCCGTACGTGCTATCTGAATTTCACTGTAAAGAGGAAAACATGTTCAGAGAAGTGTGCTACTCTCAAACAGTTGCATTCTTGATTCAGTAAAACTCAGATAGTATGGGTTAGTATATACACCGGCTAATGCACACATGCCGTCAATGACGGACCATCGTAAATCATAGTGCGTGAGTTTGGCAACAAGAAATTTGGTTATCACGTACTTCTGTCAACTCCCTGAGAGGTACGCTTTATCTGAATTCTACTGTTCTCGAAATTCATCACGTTGCCAGGATGTCTGACATGGCGAGGGTGCGAAAACATGCAACTGGTCCAATGAGCCCGGAAACCATCGAGCGTCAACTGAAGGTGAGAGCCATTTAAAGAATGAACACACCTGCTTTGTTTCATTTCTCTATGTCCATCCTTCCCAACAGCATTTCCTCGTAGAAATGCGTAATGAACTGCGTAATGAACTGCGCAATGAACTGCGTAATGAACTGCGTAATGTTTGCTGTGAATTTTCTCATTTGAGACTGATAGGTTTACCTCAAGCTTGGTTTGTGATTTCCAGTCCATGCCCAGGCCGTGTCTTCATTTGCTGCCACAGATGATCTCTGCTAACATCTGCACCTGTTTAGTTTCAAACACTTCCCAAGCTAGAAACAGAAAAAAAGAAAAGAAAACGGCCGTGCCTTCTAGATGCATGTCCCATGTGTGGCATCCTCTACAGCGTCATGGTTTTTCATTCATATGTCACACCTTGGGAAAGCAACGCTTCCTGAACTTAACTGGAGGACTTTCCTTTCTCTTCTAGGGCATCATCAAGCAAGGGTCTGCAAGCCTGAGGCGTGTCTTTCAGCAGTATGACAGAAATGACGATGGAAATGTGTCTCGTGATGAGCTGAGAGAGGTCAGAAAAACAACAAAAAGGTTTCAAATCAATTTCCATTTAAACTCACGAAGCTTCCTTTGTAGAAGTGTAAGCGACCAGCAGATGCTCTGGAATTCTTTCATAATGCAACACTTGCCCGAACAGATGCTCTGGAATTGTTTCATAATGCAACACTTGCCCGAGCAACACTTGCCCGAGCAACACTTGCCCGAGCAACACTTGCCCGAGCATAGGGTATGAATGGCTTAGTTTCTATTTATAAAAGTCCTTTTACTGAAAATCCGTTGTCAAAGAGTGATCTTGACTAGCGAAGAAAGAAGCCCTTGCAAATGCTAAATTGCTTTCTAGGTGGCATTGATACAAAGAAAACATGTCACTAAGTCGTCCATTGGTCCTTGTTCTGTCTACAGGCACTGGGAGATTTGGGATTGGACTTGGATGATGATCTTTTTCAGGTTTTCCTTGACCAGTAAGTGCTTAAATCACATCACATTCTTTAGCAAGGGAAGTCAGAAGAGAGAGAGAGAGAGAGAGAGAGAGAGAGGGATAAGAACTCCTTCGACAATCTCTTTTAGTTGTGTTGTGCAATCTCCATGTATTCATCACCAGAAATATTTGTACATTACTCCTGGTGGATTATCATCCGCTCGATTAGAGTTTTGGGGAAGAGAGTGATAATGTTAATTTTTCGTCGACTGTGAGGTCTGCGGATGTTTTTGTTTTGCCACGACGATGAGCGTGATTCCGTTATCTCTCTTCATCATATGCGATTTCAACCCAGTGTTGGGTTTTCAGATGACCATGTCAACCTGAAGGAGTTCATCGCCATGTTCAGTAAGGACCAGCCTCCGGGCCGAAGGGGTCAACGCAAGGGAGCCAGGGAGACTCCACTGCTGTTTCAGAAACCATCGGACAGGTGAGGCTTTTTCCTCAAGAGAAGTTAACAGATGATGGATGAGTCAAGACAGAAAATTACTGTCATGCAAACGTACATGTTAGACAATCACTGCTAATTCAAAGCCACCATTTGAGTTGTCATGAACTTGGGCGCTGAACACCCCGCCGTTACTTCTTTAAATTACCCAGGACTTGAGTATGTTAGTTGAAGCAAATGGAATGAGAACTGGTAGTGTACACTTACAGACTTTGACGATTTGATTAATCTGACCAGGGACAACAGTTCTTCGGTTAATTTGAGCCAGTAAATCACCGCCCCTCATCAGTCAGAAAAACAAGGACCAAACTGGAAAGGAATATTCAAATATGTTTACCTCCGAGTTCGGAGAAGTCACGCCGAGCAGGCCCGGGGTGACTTTTGTTCAACCAAACTAGTAGCACTGAGAGACACACGTAGGCTGGGAGGGTACAATTCATGCACAAGTGAGCTGACACCTGTATTGGTGACTTGATCGTATTCTGATGGAGTAGTTAGATATGGTTTTTCTCTTTCAATCAATAATGAATTACGAACTTTAATCTGCAATTAATCAGTTAGTCGATTCAGGGATCCCATAGATTTCTGGCAATAGCAGGTAGCATCCGTTTCCTTCCTGCGTCCCGTTCATTTTGTCAGCCGCTGTACACGTGTCAGAATTGAAGCGCTGTTCATTGTTTTAGACCGCCAGTACCTGGAAGGGCAGGTGCTGCAGTCACGCTCAGTGCAGAGGAAGTGGCGGATCGACTACGAGAACGTGTCCAGCTTCACTATAAGAGCATGCACTCTGCCTTCGCTAAGTTTGACATCAACGGAGACGGTAAGCTGACGGTACCACAAAGTGTTTCGTTCCTGAGCACTTGCAACTGTACAGTCACAATATTCAGGACAGCGCACAAAGGTGGCGGTGCTGTCACCAAAATGTCTTGATATTTCATTGTATCCATCTTTTTGACCGTTTGTGTCTGAAAACCTTTTGCGGAGTAAACGGCCAAGTCAGTTGCTAGACCCACATTATTTTAGTAGCTAGCAGTGATGGTCTTCTGATCTACAAGAATTCAGTGTGTCAGTAGAGAAATTGAATGTCTCACACCTTGAAGAAGAATCCTTCCCTGAATTTTGTCTTTGTTTCATTCCCTCATTTCGCCCTGCTAGGAGTTGTGAGCCGCAACGAGTTCCGGCGAGTCCTTGACTCCTACCACTTCCAGATCAGCCACGACGAAATGGACAAGCTGCTGATGAGCATTGGCATTGACCACTCTCGGCCACAGTTCAACTATGTCGACTTTCTGGCCTTCTTCCAGCCGCGAGAAAACGTCGAGGCGCACAAATGGCTTAAGTCACAGCACAAGTAAGACCTTTGAAACTGCGAGTGGAGGCCAATAAGCTATGGCTTGGACTTTCAAGCATACGCTGCATTGTGTATCTTCATCGTCATCAATTGTTGTTGTTTCCTTTCCCCACTCTCTCTGTCCGTCTGTCTCCTCTTCTTCTCTTCCCCTCTCCCTCTCTATCCCTTTCTCTGGATCTCCCTCTGTCTTGTTTGGGGGTGTGAACTAGACTGATTCGACTCCCCTCCGTTTTGTAGATCAAATACTTCTCGCCAGCCAGCTTACCTAACTGCTGATGAAGCTCATGAAACACTGACTGACAAAGCTTCCTACCAATGGCAGGAGCTTAGCAAGGTACATAATATTATCTAGAGTTGAAATGGGCACATTTGAAGTGACTCACGGTCTGGAGATTCAGCTAATTTTATGGTAAGCATAGGATGTGGCCGCTTCAAGAATGCCTTTTGCTGGTAGTGGATGTGAAATGTGAATTAACGTTAACTTCAGGCTTGAGGAAAAATTTGAAGTGACTTTATCTCATTTCTTTTCTTCAAAGGCCTTCCGGTCATTTGATTCTGACGGCGATGGTGTCATCAGCAAAGGAGAGCTGCACTCCATGCTAAATCGTTTCTCACTTCCACTCCTCCCGGAAGAATTCGATCGCCTGTGGCAACGGTGAGCAGTCTTCAAACTGGTATTTTCACACACATGCAGCAGTGTATTTTTTCTTAGATGGTGTGCATATTTTGGGAATACCAGCTTTTTATCACAATAACTTAAACTTCAGTAATTTGGACGGCCTTTGTTGGTTACATATTTAAAGTGACGCCTAAAATTTCACATTCTGCACTGGTGGTGACATTTTGTGTTGCGCTGCTGACAGTTAAACAAAGTAGCAGAACTGAGTGGGTCCAGGCCATTGGCTATCAGTAGACAAAATGCTGAGTGTGTGTAAGGTTTGGCCTATGCACTATCAGGATGTACATAACGGTACGTAATTGTATCATATTCATCTACTGTGACCCACCTCGCACTTTGAACATCTTGAAAACAGCTGCACACCGAGCAACAAATGTAGGCGGTTGTTGTTCTACAAATCTTCTGTAGATTAATATCCAATTACACAGTGGTTTGTACTGGATTTATCGCTGTATCGAAAATGAGTGACCCGTGCACCACCCAAAGTTTAGGCTATGCCAAAAATTCGTCCTAAACAGCGTCACCACTTGCATTCGTACAATCCGTCACGACTTCCGGTTGAAGGGAAACTTTGTCAAATATCGCCAGTTTAGTCAGTTCATTAAGCCGGGACCAAAGATTGATGAACAAACTCGTCATTGAATCTGTTACTTGATGTAAGAACTACCAGCAAAGTGAGAATACCTTTACTGTTTGTGTTAGTTAAAACTAACCTTCCTTCTTTTGCGTATTTTCTCTAGCTATGATGCTGATGGAAGCGGCAGCGTCGAGCATGATGAGTTTTTCGGGCGGCTTGGCGTGAAGATCAAGACTACAGATGGCGGCCATAGCCAGACAATTGCAGGAAACAGCAAGGAGGAGGAGCTAAAGCACAAGAGCAGACAGCAGGTACCTCCCTTCAACGACCAACACTGATTTGGTTTTAGCCGATTGCCCTTGACGCTCCTCCAAGAATTGGAGTGCAGGTGGATCCGATTGATGGAAGTTCCCATTGCACGCATCTGAGTTGAAAAAACAAAGCATGCGTTTCAGTGTCGATAGTGGCTTTGCACCGCCGAGCATTGGAGTCCAAATGTAGATATTGGAATGAAGAAGAGTATTGCAGATCTTTGAACTGCCGGTCTGTATCTGTTAGCTTCCCCTGAAGGTCTATCATATCTTCATCTCATTCAGGCGAAGATGGCGGACATTGGACGTCGCCAGGCAGTTGCCACGCAGCGTAAGATCAGTACAGAGGAAGTCATGCAAGACATCAGGTAATTGTATCAGGTAATTGTATCAGGTAATTGTATCAGATAATTGTATTGCATCACGAACAATGGATGCACATAGATGCACATCATCTATGCACATTTGCTGAAACCTGTTCACAAGTCTAAAAAATTGGAATGGGAAATTCTACTGGGAAAGCTCTTTCTTATCTTTTTCGGGGTCATTTCTGAAAACCTAACAGCTTCTACTTTGGCTGACAGAGACCATCTCCATCGTGGACATTCATCTTTTCGGGACGCTTTCAGAGCAGTTGATGGCAATAAGGTCGGTGAGATGGTATAGTTCATGCATCTCCAATAAAACTCAAATTCAATAACATGAGGTCCAGTACTCTCATCATTGTAAATGGATTCAAAAGGTAACGGGTAGGTGCGGATGAGGTGGATGGTTGGGGAGACCTTCTTTGTTTTTCAATTGATCGGTTTCCGTTAGTCTTCATTATTCCTGCAGCAATTGATACCAAATTACTCTTAACTGGTACTGAGGAAATGTGTAGAAAACTCTCTATGGTCGGGCAAGTACATGAGGCAAGATCCAGAAAATCGGAGAAAGCCAAGCTAGGACTCTCGTGTGAGGCATCACAATAGCCAGATCATATAGTACCTTCTCCGGCGAACGTGTGATAGAGAGAATGAAAGGACCTGATCGAACCGGGAATCTATTCTGTAAGAGTCACACCAGTCAGAGATCGAGTTCATGTGTGATAGAGGAAAGAGAAGTTCAATTTGATGGTCAGCAGATTGGCTTGACAGGTCAAACGTTAGAGCATTGCAACAGAATTCCATCGCTCAAACGTTAGAGCGCTGGTATTGTCTTCCATCTACCGGGGTTTCGTCACTCAAACGTTAGAGCGCTGGTATTGTCTTCCATCTACCGGGGTTTCATCACTCAAACGTTAGAGCGCTGGTACTGTCTTCCATCTACCGGGCTTTGATTGGTTCGCCCATCATTTCATTTTTCTCTTTATCCCGTTTGCGGGAGAAGGACCTGTCAATCGAAATGGCTATATCTGGAATATTTTACTCTCACAAGATCAAGCTCAGTTTGAGAAGACAAACGAGTTTTTCAGACTGAGCTTGACCTTGTAAGAGAGGTTTTCGTTTTACTTTATTCTGACAAGAAGGTATAGATTTTCTTATCCAAAATGTTTACACTCTTTGCTTTTGTAAATCGTAGCATGAGATGGGTTAGGCCCTGACTCTCTCTCTCCCTTTCTCTCTCTCTCTCTCCCTCTCTCTCTCTCCCTCCCTCTCTCTCTCTCTCTCTCTCTCCCCCTCTCTCTCTCTTTCTCTCCCTCTCTTTCTTTTATTTTCTTTACTAAGTCGG
>JAOWAR010212718.1:0-22536 GCA_028571005.1 Clathrina lutea | reverse complement strand
TCGACGCATTGATGAAGCAGAATGCGCAACTTCAACAACATCTTACGGCTCGGGCATCTTCGCCACCTCCAATGGATTGGTACACTGCATTCGGAAGCGACCACCACGCGGCGTCGTCGTCGTTCCGGCCTCCAGCTTTGTATAGCCACCTACCAACTTGGACCCCGGTCTATCGCTCAGCGAGTTTCGCGCCTGGCGCGCATCATGGGATGACTTTTTCGTCTTGTCCGAGAGCTATCGCCAACCGCGCGAGAAGCAGCTTGCTCTTCTTCGGACATGTCTGACCACGGACATGAGGGCGACTCCGAGTCATGCCATTGACTTGCACGAGGATGACACAGCCGCCCACAATCAGTCTCGAGGGATACTTCCGGCAACAGCGCAATGTTGCATTGTATCGCGTCCTCTTCGAGGCACGTCGACAGCACGAAGGCGAATCCTTTGACAGCTTTTTCATTGCTTTGAAGGAGTTGGCAGCCGACGCTGACCTTTGCGACCAGTGCGTGGATCAGCGCCTAACGACCCGCATGATGTCCAGCGTCAGATCGGAGGATTTGCGCAAGAAGTTGCTCGCCACGTGCAACCGTTCCCGGATTTGTCACCTGTCACCGCCTATTGCAGCGCGCGTGGCAAGGGACGTCCAGCGACCATCTCCGAACTTTCAGCAGGGAGAGCCGCTGTGCTCATCTCTTTACTTTCAGCATGAAGAAAGTCACTGTGCTCATCTCCGTACTTTCAGCAGGAAGAGAGCCGCGGTGCTCATCTCTCTACTTTCAGCAGGAAGAGGGCCACTGTGCTCATCTCTCTATCTTTCTCACCTTTCTCTCTGCACCTAGCTCCCTCACTACCTGTAACTGACATGCCCCCATCTGTGTCATTTATCAGCTTGCTCTCCTCGTCTACACCGGTGCTCTGCCGTCTTTTTCTTGTCAGACCTTCTCTAGCGTTTCGGTCTTCCCGGAAGGGGAGATGTGGTAGTGCGTAGTAGCCACCCACAATCTGCGGCACCGTTGTAACCGTGACTCCACATACAACCCACACACACACACTGGCACTTTCACAGGAGAGTTTTGGCACTTTCATAATCATCGGTGTGTACAGTCGTTTTCTTCAAACGATCATGACGTGTGCTCAGTGTCAATGTCACTCTTCTCTTCTCAGTTGGGAAGGATGTTTAGGTTCATTGTGGAGAGGGTATCTTTTCCCAGTCCAGCATTATGTCACCTCGAAACCAGACCCTCTTTTCTCGCACCCGTGACTGACCGACCACTCATCGTTCTGAATCTCCTCTGTGGTCAACAGTTTCTGGTGATGATCTGGGTGTGAGGCAACATCTGATGTCTCCTCAGTTACCATGCAGTCATGCACATTCTTATAAGCTTAGCCATAGTGCACTCACATTCACACGTTCATCCGTCCCTGACAGGTGGGCAATCCGCACTGAAAGGGCATGGCATCGTCAACAATTTAACCTTTTTCAAATCAATTCATCCCTCATCTGGTCGCCCTTTTCTTCAGACCAATACACATTTCAACGATACCCTGGTGTTGCAAAGAGCAGGATGCGTTGATTCGCCAGTGACTTTAAAACAATAGCCATACCACTACGTGACTGCTTAATTCTCGCGATATTAAGCAAAGCTCGATCATGCTGTGAAAATGACCAATTGGCAGAAGAGGCTACAGGTTCAGCCAAGGTGTCCACACATTCTGGTGTGGTTGTCTGAAGTCGTTGGCTGTATGGCAAGGGGTTTGTGTATGTGTGTGTACAGGAGAGAGAGAGAGAGAGATAATTGCCTGCCTGTGCGTGGCCAGCGCAGGTGGCAGGTTGCGCCTTCTGTTCATACGTCTGTCAAGCTGTACTCTTTGCAGGTGTGCACGGAAGCAGGACGAACTCTTTCTTTCTCCTCTGGACTGCGCGGCGAGTAATGTCCACCGCTTCACCAAGCCGTGTAAGATACGGCGTCCTTGTGCCACACACGGCAGATGCCATGGCAATAGCATCCTTGGCAAGCTCATTGAGTGTCCGCCCTCCTGTGCATTGCGCCTGGTAGGCCTCTTTGAGGTCATGGCTACACGAATAGGTATGGAACACCTGCTTTGCTTGAGAAGAAACGAAAGTGGCATCGCAGTCAGTCACCGGTTTCTCATCAAACAAACCCGAGTGGTGAATTGGAGGTAGTTTGACGCCTTTTCTCTGTGAGGCCGATCGCTTCTTCTTCGGCTTCACTTCCACTGCCGTCTTGCTGTTTTGGAGGCTGTTGTGAACACCGTCAATCACCATCTCAGCACCGAGGTGTGTTTTCACTGGGCCCCAAGGCTGGAAAACACCAATGTTGGAAAGATCCTTGTCTGGATGAAAGCTTGGCTCATCCAGCTGCCTTCGAGCTTTTCCGGTTGGCGGCCGACTGCGCCTGGCTCTCAGCGTGCCAATGTGCGTCTGTGACATGTGAGAGACCAACCTAGAAGAAGCATCGTCTCTCTGCGATGGTGCTTCACTTCGACCAACGCTGGGCTGCTGCTGGCTCTGCTTGCGCTTGGACTCAATGGAGACTGGCAGAGCTGCTTGTGTTTGGTGACAGCCTTTATTCGGTCGTTGCCTTGACGGCTGCTTAGGCTTCATTAGCATGCCAATGCTCTGAGAAACTCTTCTCCATTTCTTTGTCATCTTGCAATTGTTCCCTTTTTTCAGAGTCCTTGACGTTTGGATGTGGGCTGCTTGTGACTCGATAAACTCTGCGCAGTGTGTGTAGCCATTTGACTTGGCGTAGTCAAGCGGAGTCAGGCCATTTGCATCTTCAACTTCCAAGCTCTCTGGACAGACCTGCGCAAAAAGACGGATTATGGCAAGGTGGCCCTTCATGGCAGCGGCATGCACTGGCGTATTGGAATCAGATGGTGTGAAGTTCCCGATGTACCAACATTTCCGCGGATGGACTCCAACAGGCTGCGCAGGGGTGACGTTGGTGTTGATCATGAGGAGGCATGTTGCAAGTGGGAGATAACCCTGGAAGGCAGCAATGTACAACGCCACACGTAGCTTATATTCAGCGACATCGGCTGCTGGCTCACTTCTCACGAAGTTGATACTGCAGTCGGCCAACTCTTCACCGGACAAGTTCTCGACAGCGAGGAGGTACTCAACCCACCCGTCCCACACTTCTAGCCAGATCATACTCCCAGCCGTGATGTTGTACTCAACCAGGCGGTGGCCGTTGTACATCTCCTCCCTTGTCTCACAATCCGGTCCGTTTGTGACAAGTCGGAAGACACTGCTAGGAATTCCTGTCATGCTGGTGATGATACCCTTCACTTCCTCTACTTCCATAAGGTGGATGTCCACCGGGTCAAACACAAACATGCTGTCATGAGCAAACGTCCGGCAAACTTGCAAGATGGGCTTTTCGAGCTGAGCACCAGGCCAAGGTAAAAAGCAGAAAGGGCAGTATTTCAATGAAAATTTTGACGGCCAAAGCATATGAAGGGGAGGAAAGCAGATGATATGTCAGTTATAGTCACTGAAGTTATTTCATCACTAATTTCTGAGTCACGTCACACGATGCGCACTTTCCTTCAGAACACGCATTACGAACTTCAGAGTGCATAGCTCTCAATAGTGCAGACTCGTGTAGGTGTAACTGTTTTCAGTGGACGCAGTTCATGTTCCCTGGACACCGTCTTTTTGTGACTAATTACAAAAATTGCTCTTTCCCTCATGAGTGACATGTACGTCATTGTTTCATCATGGAGACATTTGGCTAGTTTGACCCTTCGAAGAAATCCACGTACTGCCACAGTTGCCATTGATTGTTAAGCCATGCGGAAAAAAACCCGTCTCCATCAACGAAAATCATCTTACCACATTACATACATGGCCTACAGGCGTGTAGAATGACTGAGTCAAAGGTGGCTGTCTGGACTGCATGCATGCAAAATGACTGGGCTAAAGGCGGCTGTCTAATTCATCATCAAGACCACCTTTGACCGGCGTCACCTACTGCTTTCCACCTAGGAATTCCTCCGCCTGCCTTTCCGTAATATCAAGTAAGGTTTGTCCCAGGCAACTAGTAATCGGCAATCAGCAGGCTGCCACGCAGCCAACCACTGAGCCATGCAACCAGGCGTGGCGAAGAGGCACCGTTCCTCCGTTGCCGTCTACTGTCAGTAGTTCTTACTGTCTGCGAGCGCGCTTCCAACGACCCTCCGTTCGGCAGAATGTCCCCAAGCACCCAGTCATCTTGCAGCCGAGCTCCGTTCGTCGTGGTCAAATGGAGGCATTCGTCTGGCCCAGTAGCGGAGGAGAACACATCGGCGAGATATTGACAGATTTCCTCCACACGAACCGTCTTCTCAATCCGAAGGCCGACTCTGTCGTCATCGCTGCCAGCCAGTGTTACCTCCACGTCGCAGTACCGTGTTTTGACTGTGCGAGAGTTTTCGGAAATCGTGCTGCTAATCTTACTGCTCATCGTCACACCTGCGACATTGAAGCTTCTCAGCGGGGCATGTTGAGTTCCGATTGGCTTTTCGGCATTCAGTTGTGGTTGCTTTCCCAAACATCCGTCAGTCAGCGTAAGGGACCCTCAAAAACTTTTGGAAAAGCGATCCAAGGCTCCTAATGGTAAACGTGGATGTGAACAACAACTTTTCTATGGCGCCTTCCCCATCCTGAGCCACAGTCGAGGCTAAATTAAATGTCGAGGCTAACTGTCGTTCAGCCCGAGTCGGTGGCGATCCAGATGAGGTCATCACGGCCTAACTTCGGTGATCAGTAACCAGGTACTATTATCCAAGTGGCGAATTTGACTCGTAATGTTGCTGAGCTGTTTCGCTGTTGTGTTTCAAACAAGTAATTTTATTGAACAACAACAAAAAAAAAAACAGGCAAGCGCAGGTGACAAAATTCGCGGTCAGGATCATTATTGGAACTGGAAGAGATGTGACCGCACGGAGGAAATGTATTGATCACACACGTCGTGCCGGCTCGAATCTGCGGCACCAAATCGCCTTGCATGTAGCCGGGAGTCAGCTCCTCACGTCATCCTGGGACTCGAACCCGCGGCACCTGCAGGTTCGAGTCCCAGTCTCGGCACGAAGTGTGAGCTTCATAAAATTTTCTTCGATCAGGATCATTATTAAACGGGCCCGCAGCACATATCTACGTGCAGGCTCGAGTCCGACTCGCCACCTTTGTTCGACGTCTTTTCATTTTCTTGGGAAGGACGAAGGACGCGAACTGAACATGCACTGTAGTCGCGTGCTGCGTGCGTTCGACAACTGGTGTTTTAGTTGTCAGCCGGTCGATGACGACGGTCGATGTCAACTTGCCGATTGTTAAAGGGTCAATGCCAGGGCGTGGCCACGGAATAGGTCAAAATAATCAGTGCGCTTGGTCGGATGGTAGATTTACCACGATCTACATGGACTGCAGCTGCTCTTGACCAGAACTCAGTAGACTATACATAGTTTAAAGAAGGAACCCAATGTTGGTCAGAAACTTTAGTGTTCGTCTGCTGAATGGTCTACCTCTTGCTGGGATATGTTAAATTCTTCTTGGCTTTCCCTTTTCTCCAGCACACAGTTGGCGGTAGTTAAAACGACGTTTCGGCAAGGTTGCCCCTGCCTTCGTCTGTTTAATATTCGCTAAAGCCTTTGGATGGGGAACGTCGATGGCAATGTTGGGACACAAATGGGGCATTTCGTACTTGGTGACCGTAGGCAGATGGGCGTTCAAAATAGCCTGAAACTCGAGTGGCTCGGAGTTCCTATCAAGCCGAAACGTCTATTGTGTAGTACTTTATTGTGTAGATCGATCTACCTAGCGTAAACCACTAGATCCCGCGAGGTGCTGAAATAAAGCTATCATTTGCGAACAAGCTGCTGAAGGAGTCGCCTGTCAGACACAAATGGCGTCTTTAGCCACCGGTCTGCTAATCTGGTCAACGTGACTCGAGCTCGTGGAGGAAATTGACCATCAGCTAATCTCAGCGGCCAGGACATGTTCTCGGGGTATGACCAGCTAGGCGAACAGTCGACCACAGCTAAAACATCGTGCGGCTCCCTCCCATGAGTTCCGGCACGGTGACAGTGCTTTTGCTTGTCCACGACCTCGGAGTCTTCACTGGCAGTTCGCCTGATCTGCCGCGCCGTCTCGCTCTTCATCAGGGCGCCGCGTGGGGTATTATGACGGATCGCTCACTCATGGCGGCGGTCAGCGTGACTAGGCGAATGTCAACCATATAGACAATGCATGAAGACTGCCTATAGACTCGGTCGCACGTACAAGCTGCAAAGTTCGAACACGGTCTCCCAAAATAACCAACGCACGTGTAAGCCGACGTGCAATCTCATTATCGCAGGCGTGCACGTCACCTGCGATCAGGCTGGAGGGCTGCTAGTGGTCACCACAGTGCTGAACTTCACAGGTCTGTTGTCAAGGAAGCAATCCCTCTGGTTCCAAAATTCATCCAGACCTACGATCGAGAGTCTCTTGAGAGAGTTGTTGAGTGGCCCTGACTTGATCGGTTAGGTCCAGATCCAGATAATCGGAGGAGCTCCCAGCCCAAATTACGTGACATCTGCTTCGCTTTCGGCTGATAAGACCTTGCACGTTTGGCCAGGTAGCGCTATAAAACTTGGGGCCTAGGTGCAAAAGGTTGCACCATTGCGATTCGGAAACGACTGATTTCGTCAATTCGCATGCACACGTTAATTCGACAGATTACACCGTGACACACCAGTCGAAGATGGGCAACAGAAAATCGGAATATGGAACTATAGCTGAAATGGTCGTCGCGTGTTGGGGCGTTGGTAAATCTCCTCCGAAACCTGTCCTTTCACTCCGGTCTGGTGGCTTATCATGCGGAGCCCATCTGACCACCTCAGGGAGTCGAGGCGTTATCTTGCCCGGACCTGGCAAGACGATGAATGAGCGCGGTGACGAGGCAAAGCAAGGAACGGCCTCGCCTCTTTTCCTTTCCGGCCCGGGTGGAGAGACCGTTCCGATCCGCCCAAGCCTGGCCCACGCGCAGCCTGTAACATGAAGACGGCCGACGGGTGGATGGAGTTTACTTTGGCGCAAGCTGGTGGCGCAGATAAAAGAGTATGCCATTAATCAGCGAAGAAGAAAGGGCGAGACTGATTCCCCAAGAAGGGTAAAATTAGGGCTGAAGAATTGTTGTGATTGTCTGTAGCCCGCCTCAGGATATTCCAGCACCTCTTTCTGGTTGCTCGAGTTTCCTTCTCATGATCCCTTCAATCCTGAGCCACCGTCCTTCTTCATGTGTGATCCATCTACGGTGTCAGTGTCAATAGCGATTGAAATAGCTGTGACAGCTGCAATAGACGCTGTACTGTGGGGCCTATGCATGGCTCAATCGAGCGGTGCGCGCGCGTACGTACATGCACAGGTCTGAATCAATGCAATGTGCATGATGTGGCCAGCCGGCTGTAGCGTTGCGGGTCTTCCATGTGGCGCGTAAGCCCTTCGCGAATTCGATAAGCATGATCAGGCACCGAGCTCTCGGCCATATGGCCTCGATCGTGAGCCGCGGCGTCGACGACCACAGAAGCTCGATTTTTCGCAGTCAACGACCACAGAAGCTCGATTTTTCGCAGTCCCCACGTGACGATTTTATCATTCAGCCTGGCTAGGCTCGCCACTGGAGAGGGTAGTCGGGTTGAGGAAGAGACGTCAGATGACACACCGAGGATAGAGTTGACGTTCAGAGCGGAAGTATCGTCGCGTCCGGCCAATATGCCCTTCAGCAGGTCGAGTGTCACATGGGCTGTGCGCAAACGTTCACTCCAATTCCCCCGCAGGATGTTCCCGACTGCAAAACGTTTCTCTTTGTTTTGCAACTACGGTAGCCACATGCACTACAACTTCGAAACATATCTGGAGGTTTACTGTTTATTCTTTCCTCAAAACCGAATAAACGCAAGCAAGTTCGGTGAAGCCACGGTACAACTCAGTTAAAATAGAATTCTGCTTAGTACTTTAATTGGTCTTACTTCTTATGCTTACACCGTATAATTCAGCGTTGTAATTTGACGACAACAACAACAACAACAACAATAACAACAACAACAATTAAATATACATCTTCAACAAAAACCGAGCTTCACGTGCAATTTTAGGGTAAGCAGAATATGTGAGCGTCAATAAAGAGATACAAATATTTTGTCGTGTAGCTCTGAATTCGAGACAGCTGGAGCTTCATCCTTAGAAATGTTTCACTTTGCTTTTCATAACGCAGTGACAAGACGGCTGTCGATCTCCGAGCCATGAGGGTGTGTGAAGGCAAGCGGCACGTAGCCTTGAAGTCCTGTTTTCGGCCTGGTAACCCACGCCCAACCTGGCTTCGACTTGTCTGGATTTTCGAAGACGATGTCGCCAGCTTGCACATCAAGCTCCCCTTCGACTAACGCCGTGTAGTCGAAGACCATTTGCAGCCTGGGCCTGCTGTCAGATTTCGGCACGGGTGTCTTCATATCCCTTTCGTTGTCAGAGGGTACCTCATCGTAGTCCGGCTCCTCGTCCGAGAGAAGGCTCAGCTTCGAAATGGAGTCGGTCGGGCTGAGGAGATCATCTGCGTTGCCCAGAGAAAGGGAGGAACGGCGAGACGTACTCGATGCGGTGTCCTCGTCGCCAGTGGCAATGGCGGAGTCGTTGTCGGTGATGCTGCCAGTTGTGCTTGAGACGCTTGTAGTGGGTGACAGCGACTTCTTTTCGTCTTGCCCTGGTGATGGAGGCTCTGCAATAGAACAGGAGGACAAAGACAAATAGAACGTCAGACAAAAGTAGAGATTTGACTTGGAAATCCTATAGAAGTGATATTTTTCTTTCGCATCAAGCTTGCTGTCACTTGAATCAATCTACAGAATTTGACGGTTTTCAAACTTGCAATTAAAGAGAATTAGGGGGGGGCGTAAACTTATTCAAGGAAGCCTCAATTTATTTATTTTTTTTTGGGGGGGGCGTAATTCTTGCCTGGTGATGGCTGCTCAGCAGGCTGAGTCAAGCACGACGGTACATAGCCTTCCTCCCCCTTGCGAGTTCGGACGAAGAGCCAGTCACGAGCGCGCTGCAGCACGGCCACCGTTTCTCCTTTGTCGACGGACACCTCGCTCTTTGAGTTGCCTTCGAACCGGTACACCATGCGCACGTGCCCGCCTGCACCCGCGGCCCAAGAGCTTACGTTCAGCGCCGCGGCGCCATCGTAGCCTCCTCGGCCTCGTGGTCGGGTCACAGACGAACCTTCGCGGAACGACTGGCTTCGGCGAGGAAGAGAATCGTCTCGTCTCGGAGGCCTGGGAGGCGGTGGCGGAGCAACGCGGCATGGAGCGCTGGAAACGCTCGCTCTGGACAGCGGGGGACGACTCTCCAACATCCTCCGACATTCGGCTAGGTTTCGCTGCGACTGGTACGCAGGTTGGTAAGAGAGACCTCCCCATCTGTCTGGCTCACCTCCGTCTTGGTCTCCGCGAGTTGGCCAGAGCTGCTGTCTGGACGAATAGCAGTCTCCCGACACCGTGTCGTATTGGCGAAGGGTGCTGACCGATGAGCTATTACTTAGCGGCGCCATGCTCAAACCTGGGTGACGGTTAAAGCTCGCCGTGCGATGGACGGACGGACGAACTGGGCGGCAGTAGGACGAAGGAATAAACCCGTTCAATCCGGAGTTGGTGGCAATGAACGTCCAGTCGCCGTCCCTGAACAGTTCGCGCACGCACTCGCCTCGTCGCACGGTGACCTCGTCCTCGACGCACGCTACGAAGTCCTGCACGATGACTCGCTGCGTCACGTTGTTACTCGGACCAAGCTCACCGCTTAGTGGTGGCAGCTTCCCGCGACGAGCCAACGACAAGAGGCGCGTCTGATCCTGCGCGGAGTCCTGAGCCTCTAGCTTACGCCGGGCTGCGAAACCAAAACACGCACTGGGCGACTTCAGTACAACTCACATGCACACACCTCGTCACTGACAAAGTTGGAACTAAATAAGTTTTAGCGTTCGGAAATGTACTTAAGATTTGTTTTTCGCTCCCTGTAAGCTACCCAGCAGGTCTTACCTTTCCGCTTATCGAGGGCGCTGAAGCAATACATCTCAAAAAAGGGGATATTTGTCCCACTTTTTGAAGAAGGGTGTGTGTTTCGAGGGAAATATACCGCCTGGTTGTTTTAGAACTAGGAGCTTGAGCTTCGGTTTAACACAGCGATCTTTTCACAAGTGACTGGCTAAGGTAAAGTTCCCTCAACTTATTGCTTACTAGTCCCCAGTGGTCCGGTCCGTCCCCCGATGCTCTGGTCACGTGCAACCTGCGCGGTTTTGCGGTCGTTGGCAGGCGGGCGATTGCTACAACAGCTGATCCCGATCACCTTTCAGGAAAAGGAAAAAGCGATCGGCGAGGCCCAGCACGCGCCTTCGGATATATGATCGCGACCTTGTGGCTCACAATCCCAGCCTTCTTGAAGCGGGCAGCTGCGTACGCGTGCGCTGGCGAGGTGGCACCTTAACTGCAGGCGCGGCGCGCTAGCCCGCGTGATTTGAGTCAGTTCCTGTTCTATCTCTCACACGTCCACCTAAAGGTTGTGGGCCGGGCAATGGCTAGACGTGAAGGACTTTCACTTGGCCAATGTCGCCTTGAGCGTTCGAGCCGCCGAGGGCATTTTCAGGCTTGGTGTCTGAAGCCTTTGTGGGCTCTCCTCTGCGACGAAGACGGTGGAATCGAATCCCAGACGTCTGCACAAAGGAGAACATAGTGATCCGCTGGTCGGCGCCTTCGGGGATCAAGATTGGGTCTATCGATATCGTAACAATCTGTGATGGCTACTGAGTGGCGATTGATTGGAACAAAGGGCTTTCGGCTCGCGGACTATTGGTTATCCGTTATCAGTTCGCGATTCCTAGCACGTTGTCACGAGAGGTTTCATGGCGAAACGGCGCAGGACACACCGGCTGGAGCCCTCTCAATAGGATATCATTGAAAAGTGGGCTGGGACTAATGAGTGCCTTTTCGCATGATTATGGAGCGATGCACGAACAAGCCCAGTTTATGAGGCTGATTTAGAAGCTGCTGCTGCGAGTCGATAAACTGTCATCTCCTGCTCAATGCCTGGGGAGTCTATTTGTTTCTTGCGGCAAGAAATTGCACATTCACTGGCTTGATGACGCTCTTCGACACTTGCAAGAACGCTTGAAAACCCTACATACAGTGCACGGTCTGGCGTAGATATCTTATTTATCTAAACGTGACATTCCGCAACAGTAAACAAAAGAAATTAATGCATAGCCTCGTCTGCTTAGTCTTTTTTCTTCTTCTCGGAATCCTGAGAGAAATATTTTAAAAGAATTTTCAATTTTGTGCGGAGTTCGACGGACATGCCAACGAAACAATGTCAATGTGTCCACAGAATGTGACAGACACTAGCTAGTAATGCATCTTATGAATCTGCTTGGCGGTGGTTTTCGGACTTACTCAAATGGCATTTAAGTCTTTTATTCACGCTTTTCAAAAGTTCTTATGCCAAAGGAACGACAAAATTCTATCTGGTGTCTCTGTCTCTGGATTTGAATGCCTGCCCGGCTAAGCCGTGAGCGAAGATGACTGCGGTCATCACCCGAGGGTTGCCATTTTGCGCGGCGTGTCTCGACAACAAGGCCGCTAGCGCACTGGAAGCCATCCGCTGCCTAGGCTGGTGACGCTGACCAGAAAGCAGGGGCCGGGGATGTTTTAATCCCTGAGCCCCAGCCAGGTACCGCCGGAAGGAATTTCGGACTCGGTCCAAAGGCGGAGATTCAAAGGCCTCCAAAGCTTTTGGCCTGGAAAGCTGGCGAAACAAACATCCGATCGTAATCCCCGACGACTACCAAACAAGTATGCGAATACCTCCCAGCTTCTAATTAAAAACCTCAGTGCTGCGTGGTATAGATGTACTTTTTTTTTTATGCATGATGTGTGACCGGCAGCATGCCGCATGTTTGACGACTTTTGATCGTGTTGTCCGACTGATTCAACGTCACAGAGGATGTCAAGTTTTGCAACGGTGATCAAACGTGCTGGACACCTCCTTTTTCAATTTTTTTCGGTGGTGGGGTGGGGGTAGCCCCTGGGCAAGCTGCAAATTGCCCGCCAATCACCGGCTGACACTGCAAGCCTGGCATGGCGATGGTAATTTCCTTCAGCACGAGCATGCCTGTGGTCACCAGCTGGACGCCGTGAGTGCGTCAAGTTTATTATGAAAGTCAACTGCGTTCCTCCGTTTCGCTGTGTGCATGTGGTTTAGGATATTAGTATGATAGTTAACTGTGTTCCTCTGGGAGGGCGCTGGGTGTAGTTTAGGATTTTTATCCAGGCTTTTCACCGCACCTATTCCTGTCTTCGTTGAAGCCAGAGCTTGTGTGAGCACCAGAGCGCCATGAAAGGCGGTGGGCTGGCATTTCAGTTTGCAACGGACGATTGTTTATTTTTCTCTCTCTTTCACGATAGCACTGATGTTCTCGTGGTCGGGATTGTCCGCCGGCAAGCTGCTGCCATCATCCTCCCTCCCTGTTCACGTGGGTAAAATACACACATGCAGGCTAAACAAATATTGGTTAAAAACATGGGTGTGGTGTCCACGCATGCGCTCAGCGCGCAATTGCGGCCGGCTGTGGAGCGGCATTCGGTCAGTAGCAGAAAGGGCATTCCGCGGTCTCAGCTGTTCCTCCCAGCAAAGAACACCGAGTTTGGCGGTTTCGCTGCATGCTTGTATGGCGACCTTGCACTCCCGCAACGAGAATGAGATCGCGTCAAATTCCGGTGGGTTTTAGATAATAAACTGAGCCCAAATGAACAACGGCCAGCCCGCAATGAGCTCGACCGAACAAAACACGATTGTCCCCCAAACCGAAATTTTCGGAAAGCGACAGCATCGCACAGCACACCGCACACCGCACTTCACGCAACGCTGTCGTCACATGATCGGATGGCCTGCGCCATGTTTAACATGCACATATTCCCCAACAACTGGCCGCAGTATTAGAGAGCTTTTCACCAAGCTTGACCTACGCGCGAGGAAACGGTGGTATTCCATGGTGTGAGTTCCGAGTCAGTATTATTATTCACGTCTTTCTTCAATCCGAGCATGTGCGGATGGTGAAGTGGCAGATACTGGCAGGCGCTACGAGCAAGATGATTTTTATTTGTTTATGGATTCCACAACAGGGTCCTACCCCGATCGAGGGGTCTTACGGAAACTGGCCATTTAGAAAGGGGAAGAGGTAGGATTGTGACGGGCCTAAGTTATGTATTCGTATTTGTGCCGGTGCTGCTCCAGGGCTACACGAAAAGGTTTCGAGTTGGCAATGGATTGCATGCGTTCTGAAAGAAAGAACAGAGGAGCCGAAAAAAAAGAGTTTTGAAGAAGCGGTTGCCGCGGGCTTGAGGAAGAAGAAGCTGGAGGGGTTTGCGACGGTTGTGTTTGGGAAGCTTATGTAGGCTAGGCGTTCACTCTCGAGCTTGGAGGCCCCGGAGGATCAGTGTTATTGGTAGAATGAATACCGTTACTACTCGCCTGTTGACTTAAAAAACTTTGTGAGGTACAAGGCTTTACACATATCTGGTAGTGGCCCAAGGTCTGGGTTTGAGATGAGCCCAATCAGTATTTGTCCGACTCACCATTTGGCTTCAAGTGTAGCACATGCCCAGCTGTGGCGAAAGGGGTGGTGAACTAGATCCCCTGAGGGCAAAATCTTCTTTGTTGATGATGTGCATGTGTAATTATTATATCTGAAAAAAGTCACGTGCACGGTCGAGTAGGAGGGCATAATGCCGGTGATATCGCTTGGCGACGTGGGTAATGAATGAACTTATTATCCTTTTTTCTACCTCTTTATCAGATGCAGGTGCTACATTCTTGGCCGTGAAAATCGATATCCTCACATTTCATGGATCTGATGTCATTGGGACTCTACGGCAGTGGCCTTAGATTGGAAGATTGGGCGTGGCCTTAGATTGGAAGATTGGGCATGGCCTTCGATTGCCTTAGTTTACAACCAGCTGCCAATACTCACGGTACAAACAAGGCCAACAAAATCCTCCTCTTCATGAGATCAACTATGCTGACAACAGGAAGCACCGTAAAATTGAATTCCAGTCATGCAGGGAAGGAGCTCAGCCAGCAGTGGCCTCGAACCCTGACTCCATTTCTTCCATGCTCACCTGATTGTTGACTGAACAAGAGAAACACGGCCCACTTCCAGACAGCCGGTCTCAACCAGTGCACAAAAAATGGGCTTACACCCAGACGTGGTATGACTGGAAGTTTGCTGAGCAATCATCATTACCGTGCTCATCATTACCATGCTCATCACTCATTGGCGGTGAGGGCTGCGGTGGCAGCAGACTGCTTTGCATGGCCAGTGAGCTGGGGTTTCACTTGTTCTATTTTCCTTTTTTCTGTTTTTTTTTTGCCCAAGAGCTGACAAAGAGTTTAAGGCCATAGATGTGATTAGCTGGACTGGTCCGGCAAGTGGCATTCAACCCACCAGACTGACTGAAAGGAGCCACGGAGTGCAGAGCCATGAACATGAACAAACATGGATATGGTCCAGGTTTGAGGACAGTATACAGTGAGCTGGTTGTCAACAGAGATACCATGAATGATTCCTCACAATCACCATCATAGGTTTCTAAGGCTTGAAATTGAAGAACGTGTACTAGAACCTAACTATTCTCGAGCAATCACAGCTGACCATACTTTAAGGTTGATCAGTCGAGGCAAGCCAGAGAGACAGATCTACCGGCATGTCTGGCAAGCCAGAAAGAAAGAGAGAGAGAGAGAGAGAGAGAGAGAGAGAGAGAGAGAGAGATCTACTGACATACTGGCAGGCATGGTCAGTAAATCCATGGCAGTCCAAGTCTGAGATTGTACTACCCTTGGGCTCTCAGGCTCTGATTTGTTGATGATCGTTGGCGTGCATGGGGTGTTGATTCTTTTGGCCAGGGTAGTGTGTATGTGTGTTTGTGTGTGTACGTGTGCGCATGTACACATGCGCACATACACTGAGGTTACATCCACCACGGACATCCCGATGTGTGTATGTGTGTGAATGAGGGCGTCCATGCTGTTTGCTGAAAATGTTATTGAATATTGAAATTTCTTATCGATACAGTATCTAGCATCACACTAGAGAGGACCACTGATTATTGCTACTGACAGTTTCACGCAATTCTGCGATCTTCAGGCAATGTCAGCTAAGGGGAAGGGTGCACTGGTTTAAAAGAGCTTGGGTAGATGAGGGGTGGTAAACTTGGCGCTAAGGTAGAGGTATTTACACGGTAGGGGTGAAAAAAGAAAGGTGGCAAGAGGGGAAGAAAAGGTGGCAAGAGAGGAAGAAAAGGATGACAAGAAAAAAAGGAAAAGGTGACAAGAGAAAAAGAAAATGTGACAGGGGTGCTGGGAGAAGTGCTAAAGGAAGTGTGGAAGGAAGCGTGGTAGGTTGGAAAGGTTGGATAGAGCTATTTCGGCGCAAACTCCGCGTTGTAGAAGGTGTTGCTGTGAACGTGTGTTCTTTGCGTGCGTGTGTGTATCTGTTATGTCTTCCCAGTTGCCAGGAAATGAAAGCATCACACTACTTCTCACTCAGTCTTCCAGAGCATCAGTAATTAGAATTTAGCCATGTGCTTGGATTGCATTTCATTTGTATGATCAAAATGCCTGAACAATTAACTAGTGAACACCTCAGATGAGAATTAGAGATTTATTTTTACCATTTAGCTTATTTAGAATTGTAGATTCCAGAATCTCCGTCATGTGATATTTCCTTTAGCATAACAATTTTGAGTAACCACTGTACACATAGTTTCGGTACACTCTCCTGTTTCAGTCCATTCCAGAAATTTGAAAAATAAAACTGACCGGGTCAGTTTGTTTGCGTGACCCACGTTAGCATGTGATGGCACCAACTGAACTTTAAGGCGCTGTCATCGAGAGCCCTTACATCAGTTGTCACAGCAACAGACACGGTGGGGAAGATGCCAGAGGCAATGGAGCCATCTTGTGAAGCTGGCGGAGGATGGCCATGATGAGGGCAGTCAGCTCCGGACTTGCGCGGTGAGCTAAGCCGTTCCACAGTTCATCAAACCACTGATGCGTTCCATCTATGGTCGACATCCAGTCAGGCACACCATCGTCGAAATACACATGACCGGCCATATAGACTGGGGCGACAAGGTGGCCTGCTTCTTCATCTTCAGCCCACAGTCTGTACTCCCTTTTCCAATCCTCACAGACTTTCTTCACACTTTTTGGAAGTGCACAAGTGCTGGTATGGGAGTCGTTGGCATGCAATTCGTGAGATAGCAGGTTTGCTTTCGTCAGAACAACAACGCACTTCTTTCTCATGCACTCTGCTCCAAATATACTCTCAAGCCACTCCAAGGTGGAAAAATGCATCATGCCTAGAAAACGACCAGACATATCTGTAAGGCTGAAGCAGCAAAGGAGAAGATCGAGTGAATCGCGAATTGTCATTAGTTTCCTCCTAGTCTCCTCATCCTCTCTTCTCCGACCCATTCGGCCCGGAGAGTCAATGACTTCCAACCTACAGTGGTTGTCTGGCTGTGGGCCCAGTGGAAGTTCAAGGCAATAGGGCTTCAACTCGTTGGTCACTGGCTCAGCACTATTACCTGTTGCGCAAGATTGCTTCTTGAGCAATGTGTTTACTAGAGTTGATTTCCCAGCACCGGCTACTCCCACGACGACAAGAGTCACCTTCTTGCCTCCAAATCTCCGATCAACTTCACCCACTGTGTCACAAGAGATGGAGCAGAAGCAATAGCGATTAGACCTAAAGGTTTGTGTATAAATGCATGTGGACAGTTTTAGAAATTGAGAAGATAACAAATCATCAGCAGCAAAATTCTTCTTTAGCTTTGTGCGGTTGTGTTTTATCAGCTTCCATGACTGGACCTGCTCACGCAAATCAGTTCAATATTACGGAGCTCATGGTCATCCCTGACTTTATCTTTCACAACACTGTGCATGCAGACCTTCCCTGTTTGTGGCAACCAGATGGGCAAGTCACGATACTGGTTTACTTCACCACCAACATGGTTTTTGCATACACAGGACTTAAGGTTATGCACACCAAAAGAGAGAGGCAGCCTCCCGTTAGATCATCGTTTTATATGGCCACAAAGCTCCTATGCATATGGATATGCATTTCCACATTGGCTCAGTCAGTAAACTTGTCCCTGAAGTAGCAGCTGCATAGCTTTCAGAATTTTGAAGAACTGCACTCCCATTTCCCTTCCAGCAGCCACAAGTGTTTGTTTGTAGATATGCCAGAACAATTTGCAGGTCATCCAAGAGTAGAGAAACACCATGTGGCCTTGTTGATGGGAGTGGTTTTTCCAGTCCATTGAGGTTAACTTGCTTTACCACAAACTTTTTGAGACCAAAATTTTCAATAGACACTATTTGGTTAACATCACTGCAGAGATTTACTCACCTATATTTTATTTGTGAAATGCGCGCCACGTTAGTCATGCTTGAACGGTGCTTTGAATGATGAAATCGTCTCGAGAGGATTATATACTTTTGTCTTTTTCTTCATCTACTTACTGGCTTCTGCAGAGCTTCTACTTCGTCTTGGCACTGCCCCAAAATCTGGCTTGCCCCTATTGACCGTAGGTGGTGGTGCAGGGCTGTGATCTTCTACGGGCAATGGCTGCTGATATTTCTTGGACGGCAGTTGTTGTGGCGAGGGTATCGCATCTGTAGAAAGTGCAATCACAAACACTGTTTTACGGAGTGGATCTGAAACATCATTTATACAAGGAGAGAAGGTATGTACACATCAAATATTTGGCATCAATATTATGTATCTAGGAGTGCCATTAGAGTCATGCTATCTAAATTGTGGGCCAAAGCTTCAGTACAGGGCTTACATAATATTTCCTTTTCCCCTTCATCCAAAAGAGCCTAACTAGAAGTAGAAGCCATGCTGTTGAGAAAGAATTCATCAACCTAAGCACCATTTGAGCAAAGCTGACATGACATGCGTTCCGCTAGTTCATTTACAGGCCAATACATTTTCAATCTCTACTGAGGTTGGCAGTATTTTGGGATTCACCAGGACGAGCTCCAAAAGACTAGCTATATCCCTGATACTGATTTAGGCAAACCCTGCGTCCCTTTCGTCAAACGAAAAACCCTTTGCTCACAACTAGTCTGTGTCCCAGAACTCTATAGTGTCATCGGAAAGCACTTACAAATCTGACATTTCATGACCTTCAGGCCAAGTCAGAAAAGAGTTGCTTGTCATCCCGAGATACAGAATATCAGTGCAGGTGGGCAGATTCTACCCCAGATGTTATGTTATGAGTTGCAGGTGCTCGCTGACCCCAGAACAACCAACTTTTCAGAATCTCGCACCATATGTACCGCATCAACAGCGTGTGAATATTCTGCCCGCACAATCACGGCTGTTCCGCATACTACTCACGCAGAGACTTAGGAAAGTGGTGCCATCATAGCAATAATCGAGCTTTATATGGCGTGGGAACGTGGGAGGTGTGGAGATGATAGGCTACGTGGAATCAGTTCACAACTCCTCCTACTAGTACCTAGCACTCTCCGAAGGGAAAACCCGCACAAGTAGCCTGGCACTTGCACGTGCATAGTGCGCAACCACGACCGCACCTCAGAATCGGGAGAACACAAGGACGGCGACCGACCGACCGATCGAATCCAGAGTACGCCTGTCCATTTTTAGCCGGCAGAATCTTGAGCAGAATTTGTGAGTTCGAGCAGGAATTGCTGAAGTGCGCAGCATGCGAGCAGAAAATTTGATTTTGAGCAAAATTTGAGAAGAGCCCGCACTTTTCGCATCCAACTACACGAAAACCGTTGGTTTTGGTACAGGCTTGGTGAAGGACAACTGCATTCAGTGCCATTCCAAAATATTCACCCGCACCCCAATGTTTACATTGACTGTATCTGTCATGCGTCATTGCCGTTGCAAGCATCCGTCATGCATCACCCACGAGATGATCACCTATGTGCGTGCGTGCCGCCAGTTTTGGCTAAGTACGCTCGAAGTCACTTGACTCGGTCGGTATCATCGTTCCATCGTTTTGCCCCGAAGCAACTCGTTGCAAACGCTCCAAGCTTTAAGCCTGCGGACATGGCCTCCTAGCAAGTTTCCTACACGCATTTTGTCGGAAACTGATTCCAGTGAGGAAACAGACGATGAAGAACGAGGAAGGACTGTGCCTGCCTGCAATGAGGCTGGACCAGCACGTGCTGCCATCTCTAGAGCCCGATCGGTTTCTAAAAATGTTCCGGCAACGCACCGGCAGCAGACTAAGAAGCGCTGAGCGAACTGCCTCTAACATGTCTCTCGTACCTACGAGATCGAATGAGGCAATTTCCCCTAGACCATTGTGTGATCGAGATGGCAAACTGTTTTGAAGCGCCTGACGTGATTTCCTGTCCACCAAGGAGGGCACTTCCAAACCGCAAAGCACAAGCTTGGTATAGAGCGTCTTGAGAAAGACCGTTAGAAGGAGCAAAACATTGCTGCAGCTCTTAGTAAACAGGCTGCCACTCTGCACTCAAAAGGAGAAACGGTTCCCGGGAAATTGCAAATATACGGTGTGGAAGTTGTGGAGACGCTCTTGCGAGGCGGGATAGCCTTGTCTAAAGCAGATATTTTGCGCCCTCTTCTCCAGAAGCAAGGGTTTCGACTGAAAAGTCGCAGTCACTTGCCAGATCTTGTGCCCTTTATCTTGAAGAAGGAAGTCGACACCATAATAGAGGAGATTTTCCCTAACGGGCCAGATGCACGCTCTCGTTTTCTGTCGGTGATCTTAGACGGAAGTACACGTCCGAGAGAAGCTCAGATTGCAATCATTCCCGTATTATGAACTACAATTGGTCCAACCAGCAGAGCCGGGCTGGTTCGAATTGATGTGGTCTCCTAGAGTGTGACAGATGCTGCTTTAGAACAAGAACTCGATGGGTGTTTGTCTGTCGTCTTTGAAAACAGAGGAGATCGACTGCTAGCTGCAATGCAAGACGGAGCCTCAGTCTATGGAGGCGCAACGGAGTGACTGAGGGACTTTTCCCCAAATGGTTGATGTTGTCTGTTTTTTGCACACTATGGAAAATGTCAGAAAGCGATTTCAGAGGCCGACTCTGGATGCATTCGGCCAACACTGGGTGCGACTCTTGAGCGTAAGCACTGCAGCAAAGTTACATTGGAAGGAGCTTACATGCAGGTCAGCCACCAAGGACATTCAGTGAAGCGCGCTGGTGGAGTAGAAGTTTACAACCAGCTTGGAGATATTTCCACCTTCTTGGAAAGCAATCAGGATATCGCTCCAAAGCAAAACTTTGTGACCATCCGCGAGCTATTATGGATGACCAAGAGCAGCACAATGTGTTTCGCATTGAGAGCTCATTGTCATTTATATTGGAAAGCATATCGTGACAGCCACATGAGCTCGAAGGCGATGGTGCCTTGGCCCTTTTCTGCTACGAGCGCTTCCCGCAGGTGTTGTATACCTGCACAACTCAGCCATTGCACATACCAAACGCCAGGGCTGTTGTCACTGACATTGTGCTGAAATCACCAGATGGGAATGCTGAGCAGCTTTTCCAGAGGGGAAAGGAATGTGTGCAACTTGCCATCAACAGGTTCTTGCACAGGTTTAACGTTCGTCTAGAAAAACCCGCGAGAGAATTCTAAGCTGTAAGGTTCATTGATCCTGTTTTCAACAAATCAACCCTGCGCCTTGGCACAGATTGAGCAGCTGAGGGCTTTTCCGTTTCTTGATCACCCAAAGATCATGGAAAATCTTTTGGAAGAGTTGCCTGGCTACCGTGCAGCAGCAGAGGGTTTTAAAGTGACATCAGCCCATCATCAATCAAGGAAGTGTCCGTGGCCGAGCTGCATTTTTGGCGAACACATGCTGAAGCCTTGCCGCACTGGGCTAGTGCCGTTTAGAAAGTGATCCTGGTGCAACCCTCATCAGCAGCCTCACAACGTGTGTTCTTGATGATCAAGGCATGTTTTGACCACCAGCAGGATTGCGCACTTGTTGACTTCCTGTAGGTAGCAAATCATCGTGCAGCGTAACGTGATTGTTTTCAGTTGATCAGCCAGTAGCTGACACAGTAGTGACAGAACGGCTTGTTTGTGTATGTCTTTTCAAAGTACATGTACATATGTCTTTCTGCCTGTATCAATGATCACCAGTTAAGTTTTCATTGTTCCAAAAAATTTGGTGAGAATGGAGGAAGTTGAGATGGTGCAGCAGACACCTTGACGGAAGGTCTTTCTGAACTAGAATATGGGACACATCAATGCAGTTTGGAAAGCATTTGGCAAATTGAAAGCTTAAAGGCATATCCACTGTTGGATTACGATGGGCAGGTATTGGAGAGAGAGAGAGACAGAGAGAGAGAGAGAGAAGAAAGTGAGCAGAATTTTTCAAAATGAGCAAAATAATGAGCAGAACTTGAACATTTTACGAGCGCTGCTAAAAACAATAAATGGAATATTTGCAAACTTTAAATGGACAGGCCTAATCTAGAGGCATGCGCGCGGTTCTTCGCTGGCCCAAGATTGTTGAGCAAGTCTTGTTCCCAAGATTGGCCCATTTTTTCCTCGTAGCTTGCGGCCAGCTGCACACGCGTAGAGATTTGCCCATACATTGAGATCGGGGCAACTGGGGAGCCAGTCATGTCCAAAAAATGCGCAGTTTAGGCTAGAAGTCCACGTACATGACATTTACATGCATGGCAAGCACAACAGTGCCGGACGAAACTTAAGTCAGCCTTGCCCCTCGACTGATCCTGAATCTCCTGCACCGATGTCCGTAAGCTGATCCCACAAGCCGAAATATACGCGCTCCGGCAACGCCAACGACACGCCAGCGACCGTTCTACTCCCTTGGTGACTGATCTTCCACTTTTTGCCTTTTTTGCTGAAAAGTGTCCCAAAAGGGATGAATTTTCTGCATTGTAATTTTCTTGCCAGAATTCCGTCGCCAAGTTAGAGAAATTTCATATGACGCCCGAGGATTTAAAGCCTCCGGCTGCGAAGATGGGAACTTCAAACACGTACCGCTTTTTCGAAACCTCATATTTCATGTTCACAGTAGTTTCATATATATTTCATGCTCTCAGTAGTTTTCAAAAAATCCGAGACACGGTATCATAGCGCACTAAAAATAGAGGCAATTCCGAAAATGCAGTAATTACATCATGTAAAATGAAGTGACAGCGGTGAACTAAAATTTTGTGCTGCCATTTTTCTTTTCATCATAACTCAGTCCAACCAACAGGTATCATAATCTAGATTTCGGCATTCATCTTCTGGATAGGTTGTCTTTACATTGGACAACACAATAAATGTGTGACAGACATAATCGGACAGATGGCAAAGGGGTTCGAACTAACCTTAATTGCGTGTGGATCTTCCTCTGTTTCTTTAGGTCAGCCTCATAAATAATCGTCGTGTGGATCCGCCTCTGTCCCTAATC